>DWQX01005593.1:0-12708 GCA_018245475.1 Pharmacophagus antenor
CCCCCCCCCCCCCCCCCCGCCCCCCCCCGCCCAGCCCCACATTTTTTTTTTTTGCCTGATCACGCGTGTGTGGGTGTGTGCGTGTGTGTGTGGGTGTGGGTGTGTGTGTGTGTATGTTATTGATAAATATTATAGGCTATTGTTTTTCAGATAAAGATCAACGAAACGACGGAGAAAAACTGCATCTGAGCTACAGTGAGGATTTAGAAATATCTAGCACTAATGACACTATGCAGTCACCTGAACGCGCGAGGTATTTCCTGTCTTCAAAATTACAATGAATCACTAACGTTTCATATTGTATACACGTCCCAATTACATAAAAAAAATTGAGACGTCATCATCATTAACATGTGTTATATTTACTTTATATATGATTTTATAAATATGGAGTGTAAAAATTTTCAACTTTAATATTTACGAGGTTGAATCGCTGTTAGGCGGAAAAGAGACCATTTTTAGTACTTCATTATTTATATTATTGTACAACCTTGAAGAATATGAATAATGAAATAGTTGTTATTACTTTTGAAAAATATAAAGAAATGTTATTTACAAAACTTGTTTAAGGAACGTTAAATCACCAGATAAGGTTTTTACGTCAAAATTGGTTCTTATTTCACCCACATATCTACAAATTATGTACACAGAAATTATGTACAGATGCAAAAATTATTTTATCTCAATGGGATAATTTTTTTTTCTTCAATTATTCCCTTAACATTTATTCTACTCAACAAAAGAACTAACAAATTCTTTCTTTTAAGTATTCCACCTTAGCAGTACACGAGGCAACACCAAATTCCATCGTCACCATCTGGATGATTGGCAATCTTCCACTGTGTGTTTTAAGCGTCATTTTTACCACACACAATCAACCTGTGGAATTAGTTGTCGCCAGCAATATATCCGAACCGATACGACTTAGGGACCTTTAAGAAAAGAGCGTACTCCTTTTTTAAAGGACGTCAATGCAGTTACGACTCCCCGAGTGTTGCGGTTGTCTATGGGCGACGGTGATTACTTTCCATTAGATGAACCGCTCGCTTTTTTGCCTACTCTTCCTATAAAAAAAATATTAAGTAGTAAAATATACAAGGTTATGTAGCTGTATACGTACAACAAAAAAGTAGTTGAGCATAATAAGAACTTCAAGTGTTCAGTTGATAGTAGAGAAAGTGTTGTAAATAATACTGTACCAGCAATACTCAACCTGCGACCCTCCGGGCTTTTGTGTTAAATTCATTTTTTCTTAATTTCGCTGTATCAGAAAAACATGTGAGTGCGCTGAGTAGAAACTGTACAATGTTAAATTCACGCAATAAATCTATTCATAGATGTTTGAATTCAATAAAAAAGAGTATGACTGAATTAGATAATAGCTCGTATTCAGCCACACAAGACAGCACGACGTCGAACCCGTAACCGAACCGTAGTTGCGAAAAATTGCGTTGATATTGTATTTTAGTGGTAGTATACGCAATTAGACAAAGCGGATATTAACAAATTATTTCTTTGTCTTATCGAGTAATGAAATTACGCAAGGAATCTCTGGAATCAATAAATATATCAAAAAGAGATTGACAATGCATGTTCTGAATTGCTAGGATTGAAACGCCGAAGCCACTTTCACTGGAGAGCGGGAAGGCGGAAGCAGCGGAACGTCCGGCTGAAGTGTCTACTTCCGAATGGGCGCCGACCGATTGGCCCGTACTGCCTGATGCATATCTACACGCCAGGCACAAGTCTGACGGAGAGAATCTACCATCTTCTACAGACACACGCAACTGAGACCCTCTACTTTAAATCGTGTCAAGTTTCTTCACTTGATAGATATAAAACTTAAATTTTCTCTACTTTTATTTGCATTACTCAACTGTGTGTTAAGCTTGAACCTATTGCTTCTATAATTTATAATTCGCATATTCTAATAGTTATCAAATGTAATTATATCGTAATTCGATATTTCTTCAATCCTATTTGATATTATTGTAATTCTAAATGTTATAACTACTAATATTTATCACCATACAATTATCTATCATTTTAATAGTAAAAATGAATTTGTTCTTTTTCTGTTGGAATCTAAAGTTTTTATAGAAATTATTGAATAATATTTACTTGTTGATTTATTTAAACGTTAATTATCTAATTATACTCAAGTATGTTCGAACACTAGTGGAATGATCATCGATCGGAAGATATCATCTTGAAATGATAGCTTGGAGCTATAAAACAAAGGAAAATCTACTTTTGCGATTATACTTCCGAAAGATATGGTTACGCTACAAGCAATACCAAAAAAAAGCTCCGCCACATATCGACGTGCGATTAATTCTTTATTAAACCTCAATCGAAGTCGAAAGCATGTTAATTGCTCAAAGTAACACGTTCAAGCCGGTGTAACCCACCGGTGGATGCTACTAATGTAAGCCGACATACACTAACGATACACTTATTATCTTAAATTTATTTAACGTTAAATTACGTATACCAGTAGACAAGAGTAAAAATACACTATGAAAATACGGACCATAACGTTAATACTGCCTTTGTCGGTACAAAATACTCCGGTAACATTTTCGTTGAATACGCTTGGCGCCCCACGGTGAAAACCACAAAAATCGGCACCGGCATCAACGTGGCAATCGACCAGTACCCGACTATCAACCAATGGAACCAATCGATCGTTCATACCGATGGAATTATTGGTGTAAACGTTAAACTATAACGCCGTAAACATATTTAAAAAATCCGATGAACGGTCCTATATCTTTGTTTATATTTTCCTTAAGATTTCTATACCTTAAATAAATTGAGTGTTAAAATGCATAAGAGTAATAATCTCTTTTTTTTGACATATTTAAAATTTTTTGACATTAAGAATATTTTTGTTAATACTTATTGTTCTCTAATAATGGTTATTGATAATCATCGCTTTCTTATTTTATAATCATAATGGAAAGTCTCTAATTACCTTGTAGACAAGTGAATTCTTTCAGTACTATTAGAAATAAAAATCATCGAAATTTATTTCTCTTTCGCTTATACAGCTGTGTAATTGTATAAAATTTTTCTCTTTGAAAACTCCATAGAACTGTGTTCAGATATTAAATAACAAATAATTTTCAATCTATTAGTAACAATTCTCTTCGTATTCGACGTCGGACGATCGAACCCGTAACATCTAAGTAAGTCACGTGTAACGGCGATAATAATTGTATTTTAGTCGTAGTACTTGCGATTAAACAAAGCGGAAATTAGTAAAATTAATTTTGTTTTATTTAGCCATGAAGTCTCGCAAACGCTTGGATCAATAAATTAAAAACAAATGTAACTAAATGTCAGTAGTGTTTGTCTTTTTTTTCAATCGAGACAATCTATGCGGGAAGCCATGCTTGAAAATACTCCACTTATAGTCATTTTTTTTATTATAGAAACTACACAAGCTATAATTAAAATAATAATACCCATAAAAACAGACCAATTTTTTTTAAAGTAACGACATACGAAGTTCCTTTAGTTCTAACAACTAAGGGTTAAGCCGTTAGTAACAATTTTAATATATCGATCTGTCCGTATGTATATCTAACTAAACTAGTAAGTTGCTTTTTTAAAATGAAGAGTTTACAAAAACTATTTTTTAATATCGAAAGTGTTACGACTCTAAACTATGATCTTTCCCTATGTATTGATTAAATTACTTCTTACACTTTGTAAGCCAACTAAAATATTTATGCATTGAAGTGTATTAGGTGCACGCTTAGAAATAATAATACAATGCTAATTATAAGCAGCAACAATTTATTTAATATACTGGCTAATTCATTTATTGATTTAACATTCGCTGCAAAAAATAACTCCTTAGAACAATCACATTAGATAATAATTTGCCAAAACATTATTCTAAAAATTTTTAATGAAATAGTTAGAATTAGTTTTAATTAAAAACATTACTACATAAGTCGAATCATGAATTTTCACCAGAACTAATAGATACTTACTGATGAGAATTGAATATACGAAAACGAAAACATCAACAATAAAACAGTATAATAAAATTTCAAAGTAAAACTGCGTTATTGAAAGTGGAAAACAATGTAAAATTTAATTAAAATTACGTTAACATACGCAATTAGTTCTGATGAAAAATATCATTTGCATATATATTATTACACGTTCGAAACATTAATTCATTTCTATATTTAAACCAGTTTACAGTTTGCAAACAGGCTCAATATGAGGTGAACTTTCAATTTTAATGTATTATTAGAATTTTTGACATCAGTCAGTGCAATCACCGGCGTTCAGGTTGTAAGATGTATGGCCTAAGGTATCGTTGTCCAAATGTTCGTTAGGACGCAATGTTGCTGACGCCATTTCGCAACCGGTATCATCGTCTCCATGCACCACCTGTTCACATTATAGGAAAATTACTTTTCAATTATTCAACAAACTACCAATAATAGCTTGTTCACAATATGTTGAGGATTATTGGCTGAAGTGATGAATAGATGGTAATAATTTGTGCCAGAGAAACAATATTGTTGAAATTTGAAAATAAATAAAAAATGGTTCCAAAATAAGTATTGATTTTTTTAATTATAATTAATGACATTCACAACAATATTTCTAGAAGTAATAGACGGCGTAGAGATCAACCAGATTTTCCACCTTCCCGTCCTTAAGATTTAAAAAAATAAAGATAATGTTGCTGGTGTTGGTTTCAAAGATGTTATCGCTTTTAGTCTTTTTGACGACTATAACAGCTTCATCTGTTACTGGCTCACGTATCTGATGATCCGTGGTGAGCTATCAAGGCAATTATAAATATTCTAAATTGAAATATAAAAAATACAAACCCTGCGTATGTGAGCTTCTTTGGCTTTTAACTTCTTCTGCAGTCTATCGTGTAACGGCGGGAGAAGAGGGTCGCGCTTAACTTTCATTTTTCTCGCAATGCTTTGGTATAATCGATAAAGTGCCACGTACTCTGCTAAATTGCGTTTAGCTAATTGTCCGGAGCCGCGGCCCTTAGACGTTGCTGTATCAGGATCCTCACGGTTAGATACCAAGCTGCTTGGAACAATTAAATTTTTACATTATTCATCAAGTCCTGATTACTCAACACCATTAATCGATATATGCACGTGCGTACAAATTATGTGTATATATATAAATAATATATTTTGGAATAAAAAATTACTTCGAAACATTTGTCAATAACTTATTGATATGAATTAGTTTTAAACACAAAACTCGAGCTAAAAATCAGAAGATTGATATCATTACTTTTAAAAGTCAATCGTTTACTCCTCTGAGAAAAATTGACACCGAATCTAAGGGAATTTGTAGTGTTTTTTTTTTTTTAATAAAAATATTTTTTTTCTGGGTTATAGCCTAACACTTCACCCATTTCACCTGATGTTAAGTTACAATGAGGTCGTAGATGATGAAGTGTGTTCGCCCAGAATACTTCTGGCTCTCGTATGTATGACAGTCAGAACACAGCAATTCTGTCATGGCGACAGATTGGCACTGAGGGTGGTAGCTAGCCAGGCGCGCTTTTGTAAAACTCTATTACCATTCACACTCCTCTACTTAGGCCCGGGAATCGAACGAGGAACCTCAATGTTACAAAGCAATCGGGTATACCACTGCGCCACAGACAGTTAAACATACCAGTAAACGTAAAAGAGGAAAACAGATTATACAAAAGGTTGATTTTATTTAGTCGCTACAACACTAAACTAACTTTTGGAGTTTTATTCAATATTGTAATTTTTTCAAACTTTTGGCCGGCAGTGTACAATACAGGATAGACGATTTATTTTAACTTATAGCACTATAACTTACTTATACATTGAAGTCGATGAACAGTGCGGCATATCAACCGTGCTAAGGAACTTCTGTACCATAACATTATTCTCACGATACATTTTCAAGAATCTTTTAAAAGACATACTTTTTAACGCAGGAAGGTGTACAAATCTATCACCTAAATTAATCGAATTTATCTCCTGTCCCTGCAACATCGGTGCCTGAATAGAAAATTAATAATTAATACATGTTAAAGTAATTACGAAATAAACTGAAATTTTTTGAAATATAATCGAGCGAATTTGGAAAGCAAAGAATTGAATATACTTGTCGGCTATGTTCGAGATCAATCAAAATTTATTTGTTCAAAATAAGCTACCACCAAGTACGCGAACTCTCTGTTCACCGCTACCTAAGCGCTCTAGCTTTGAAGAAGCGGCGCAACAAAGTCTCTAGGAGCCCGTTGTCTTTGACTATTTATGTTACCGTGAATGACCGAAATTGGAAAATGTCAACAAATGCGTCGAAAAAAGATCGAACATTTGCTTATATTGTTGACCATTCGGATTCTCTTCGGTGTGTGTCGACAATCACTGATATGTTCTGGTGGAGATCCAAAACAGAAAAGTCCAAAAACAAGGGACTGGCTTTCTCCCGCGAAATCCTTTGTTCTGCTCGAAGTCAATCAGCTTTGTCGGTCTTATGCAAGCTTGGATAATGCGAGAAACATTTCTTAATGTTTGAAAAAGTTACGTCACCATTGGGTCATTTTATAGCGACTGAATTACGGAGAAAAAAATATAAATTTCCAACACGTTCAACATTCACGTTAGTGCACGGTGAATGTCAACATTTATCGGAATAAGTAAAAAATATGGGTATTAACAAATATTTCGGACATGCACCAAGTGACTATTTGAATGTTAACACTCATCGGCTAAAGTAGACATTCTCCAGATTTCGGAGTTTCACAGTAACGTAAAAATAAATATTACTCGAGGATCAATAGAAGAAAAAGCTATGCAAATAAACTGGTACTCGTGGTGAAAAGAAGTGTCATGGGAGTTGCGAAGACATACTTACAGAATGACTGCTCGATGTCGAATTTGTAGGTACATGACCAAGACCTTCGAAATAAACATACTTATTATTTTTTGTCTTTATTCGTTTGTAATAGAAGAGAAAATACTGTGCTAAATTTAGGATACAGTTTTATCATTGTGTTTGTGATCTTTTAACGGAAAGATTTCTAAAGCTCTTTAGTTGTAAACTTTTAACAAATATGCTAATAACATGCAGTATATAAACACATTGATACCTGACGCTACAATTTAATTAAACTATATCAAAATATTCACTGTTGGAAGAGAGGCACTTGCCGATGACAGTCCAAGAGGGCAATATTACCGCAGCACATATTGCTTCGGTAGTATAGTGTCCGGATTTAAAAAACTCTATCTGCATGTCTTAAGTCGGTAATCACAATATGGTGTATTGTACATACATGAATCCACACTCTCCATATAGTTTGTTTGTTATGTAAAAATGCTTCTACATAATAATTAATGAAAATTGAAATGTTTGCTATTATTATTTATAAAATAACAATTTCAAAGCTTCTTGAAGGAGTGTTATAACAAAAATTCTCGTGTGGAACTAGTATAGTTATTACCGTCATATCAAAAAGTACATGCTCATGTTACTATCTGCTATTATTTTATACCTCTCAAAAGAACTGTAAGCATATTCTTTATAAATGTAAATTATGTATAGTTCAAAATAATTTCATACCCATGTGAATCGCCAGAGTAGGTGGTATTCCAGATAGAGGCTGCTGAATTTTAAAACCATTCAAAACCTAGTAAAGAATAAAATTTTAGACATACTCACTTATTCTAATGAAATCAATCATGAGAATGATAGACTTGGAATAAGCACTTTCACAAAGGGATTCTACTAATCCATCCATCATTACTATGAAGTTGCACTTACACTTTCATGTGATTTGTGCATAGTAACACATACAGAGTACCTAAGCTCTCTATCCTAGTGTTTATTAATATAATAGTCAAAAGACAATTAAATATTTAGGTACGTCGGGCTAGTAATAAGCAGGTAGGACTCGGTTTTAGAAGCAAATATTAATTTCAGCGAGATAACTTCCAAGTATGAAATACTCCTTCAACTGCACGTTTTACATAGCATTCTATGAATATTATTGTTTTATAGCACCAAAAATTAATACAATAAATATAACGCATACCTGTTGTATGTTAGCCCCTATATTATGCGAAGGGGATGTACTTTTACTTCCAATGAACGGTAATTTTGTTTTATTGCTTGTGCTTGCAAAAATTCGGGCGCCTGTTTGTTTCAATCTTGACGCAATAGTTGGCAGCTCATAATGGCGACGTGGTTTGTGTTTTAAACGGCGAGTCGGCCGCGAAGTCTGTAAATAAAATTAATTAACCAACCCAAATAACAGATTGTACTGGTCTACATTACCATTATTTAAGTTATTTTAACTTTTTCTTAATGCCTTTTAAGTTTTCTTTTTTTTATTTCCTCTTCTTGATTTGTTTCTAAAAGTTTTATAAAATTTAGAAACCATTATGAGATGGTACATAAAAAAATAGAAACATGCACTTAGCTATTTGGAAAATAGTTCAAATCAAGCGTCATTTGCCACTTGAAAGCTATATGCACTCCAACTTTAAGACTAATTGTCAACTTGCGTATTTGTAAGCGTCAACATTTACAAATTTGTTACATATTGGTGGTTAATTTCTGTAATAAACAATAAATACAATAACCTCTGGTGTTCCCGACTCATTCCTATCTGACGGTGTAGCTGACCCACTTGCTTCATTCATTTGCGTATCCTCTTCATGAACTGAAATTATTAATCATTAATAGATAGGAATACGTGCAAACAAGTCGAAGATAAACGATAATATGACCTATAAGTACAAAACAATACTCTTGTGAATGAATTTGTCCTATGCTTTCAAAACCATACAAATATGTCGTAGCGCAATAGAAGCAACTCAAAAAAGGTCTATACTTAATATAATGTGAGATATACAATCATCATCCCGTAGATCATGCTTATCCGAAACGTCATGGAAATCCTTTAGATCGGTTGCTAAAAGATAATTAGCACAAAAGATTCAACGCGGTGGAAGTGCTGCTTGTTTTGTATTATGCTCTGACCCTCAACTACTAGATGATAAAGCAAAACTATGTTAATACCTTCTCTATTTACTTTATCCTGTGGCTCTTGTTTATTTTGTGTGGACAACCCCTGCGGTGATTCACTGCCGTTTTTATTAAACAACTCAACAATCGACTGTTCCAAGCTGTGCGCCTTTTGATTTTTATTAAGCACTGTAAAAAATTTACTACAATTCAATTTAACTCCTTTTAACCGAAGCCTTGGTAAATGTTTTAATAAAATGATATCACAGCCATAATATGTAACTAAATGAGATGCATTTAGAATTGCACATATTTGATAGCATGTAATCGCAACAACGTTAAAGGTACTTTAAAAAAAAATGTGTATGTGTTTTCTAAAATAATTACGTACCTCTCTTTAATCCATTTTAAAATTTAGTTTAATTATTTATTACTAAATAAAGAAATGTCAAATTGTCTTATATATGTGCGTCTCGTAAGACCGCATGGGATAAACACTACAAAATTATCTAGCAAGGAATTTGTTAATAATAAATAAAATGACACATCATTGGGACCAGGATAATGTAAAAAAGATTATAATTTTATTTAATATTTAAATTATTACTTACAATATCTCCATCTGCGCAAATCGCGTTTTTTTTTTTGAGGTTCTTTTGATTTTAAATCGTTTTGTTGTGATTCAGCTAAAAAAAGTTAATCATTTAAATGTTAAGTTTTATTTTTATTATAGACCTAATTGATTAAATCAAAACAATAACGACGTAACAGCACTAGTTGTTTACTGCCACCGTAACGCAGGCGTTTACTGCTTGCTTTGTAACGCGTAAATCCCGCGTTCGTGTGTCGGGCCACAAAGTTAGCTAGCTAGCTACCACCCTTATTGTCCATCTGGCACCATAACATCATTGCTGTGTTTCAGCAGACGTACATGTGAGAGTCAAGTATTCTGTGCGATCACGTTTTCCAACTCTACGGTTACTTAACATCAGGTGAATTAAGCTCAAGTGTTAAACCATAACCGATAAAAAAAAGAAGAAAAGATCACCTGCAGCTCTAGGTTGCGGTGATAGAGGATATGTTTCTTGATCCGATTCTGTAGAAGATTCATCTTGATGGAATAAATCGAGTAAAGGCTCCTCTGATTTTGTATTCATAGTTATTGGATTCACAGCTAAAAAACAGTCAAACATTAAGCGGGTAAAAATTATTTTAAAATGCAAATAAAATCACAAAGTGATTAACTTAGATATAACGAAGTGAAAACTATACTATAATATATAATATACTATAGTAAAATATTTAATGTCTATGGATTCAATTTGGGTTACTTTATACTCCAAAAACATAGGATTAAGTATACTCTGTTTTGTTTAATAAATTAACCCTAGATGGCGTTATCGCAACTATCATTTTAAGATTTTACGGACGTAATATAATGAGAAAACTTGAGAAAATAAAAATGGTTAACCACTTAACAAATTAAGTTCAGTAAAAAGGAAAAACGACATTCATCGACTATTAATCGGCACCAAGTTCGAAGGAACAGCCAGTAATAAAGAATCTATACACTATACCCTTTTCTTATTTTGTGTACAAAAAAGTATGTATTATGCAGCGCCATCTCTGATTTTTGGATATCATTATGTGTGAACTTATCCAGATTGTACAATTGTTTTTCACAAAATTTTTATTAGTGATTCGATTTCTGTCTATAAATTTTACCCCTTGCGGTGGAGTTTTCTTTTACCGGAACGCCAGCAACGTGTTTAACTCGTCAGAAAATATTGCAGTAAGACTAAGTGCGTGGCACGTCAACTGTTACTAAAATAATTTACTTAGTGCACAACTTTTGCTTGCGTTTAAGTTGACATCAGTTAATGCATCTTTATATTCTCGTCTGGGACTCACTTAACCCCGGAAAAACGCGATCCGAAGTCTGCAGCGTTTCTGGCACGCGCAATCGTGAATTTCTTTGCATCGAAAGTGTTCTTTGCATCAAGTTAGAAAAAAGTAATTTTTCGTCATATAAAAGATCAATCTTAATAAAATATTAGCGACTGCTTTTATAGTTTTCAAATAATTTTTAATCAATTATTTGAATTTCTTTCTCTTAACTATCAACTATTGGGCAACTTAGATATTTTTTTACCTTATAGAACATTTACACAGAGTCATTTGTACTTACTATTGCGGTAAACAAAAAAGCTTCGGTTTACAAGATATCGTTTATTTGTTAGAATGTAATGCTATAATAAAAAAGAAATTATACAAAAATCAGGAGAGACTGTTTGTTTGCTTTCACTAGTTAAATACAATGATGTTCCGTTCATGGACAAATAAATTACAAATATGTACCGAATTCAAATAAATTTTTGTCACGTGATAAATTAAACCAGTGATTTATAAGGTAGTTATATTTTCTGCCTTAGGTCTTCATCCATAGTGTATGAACAAAATTTAATACCTTCTTCGCATCGCTGTTAGCGCTAAATTGATTTTAGGTGTTTTTGCCAATATATTAAAAATCGGCGGGACTCGAAGGGATTGAAAGTTACATCGGTATCAGGTAACGTGGGGTGCGTCTACAAAGCCGCGGCGGACTCTTGCGTACTCAGTGAGCATACATGAGTTGTATACGAGAATAAATTATTAGAGTGAACTAGAGGAAAGTAACTATAACCTAAAGGGGTGTTACAGACATCTGTGGAATGCTGTATGCTACGATGCATTATTTATCTTAAACGTTAAAGATTCAGAAATTATGTCATCTTTACTTGTGTGATCAAAATTATGTAAACTGGCAAAATGATTAATGGCACAGGAGTAGTTAATATAGCTTACCCAACGTTTTTTTTTGTCTCGAGTCATCTTGCCTTTGGTCCTCTGGAAAGAATATTCAAAATTGATATAATTAGGTGTATGTTGTGTAAAGCTATTTCACAAAAAAATCTTTAATTATATAAATGGGTTAATTTTTTTTTTATCAAAGATAAATATATTTTTATTGTAGCATTTTTTATAACAATGCTACTTAAAACAGTAAATTATTATCTATGCAATCAGCATACTATAAGATTTTTTTATGGTAGATGATTGATAATGAGATCAATAAAAAATATTATATTTGTAAGTAAACAACTATTTTATTATTACCTCCTTCCTTAGATGCAGTTCTCTTAATACTCTTCTGCTTTATAAATCTCTTTTTAATGCGATACATTTCTTCTGCCAACGGTTTGTCTTTAAGTTTAGATCTGCAATGTTCTCAAATGTTAAAATATTCATCATCATAATCATAATTCATTATTTTCTATTAATTTCTTAATAACAACTACTGAATTTGTTTATTATATTTATATTTTTATATTTTAGCAAACCCTGCGAACTTAAACGCCTATTAATCAATGAATGCAGTGTAACCTTTTTACCGAACTTAATTAAGTTGTAAGTACTATGGTGAGAGATGGCAATTATTATATTTTGTTGCGTGTATGCGATTAAGGGCAGGGTTGAAGCAGGATGTTATCGAGCATTGTGGACGCAGTTACTGCGTCCACGGCAGCACCTCCCCCGACCATATGGGGGAGGACACAGGCGGGCCCGCTCACGTGGGCATCCTCTGACAGGGTCGTGGTCGTATCCGCAAGGCTTCCCATGACTCTGCCCGGCTCATCTGACGCCACCCTC
>DWQX01005594.1:0-12708 GCA_018245475.1 Pharmacophagus antenor
TCGGCCCTAGTGCTTGCCGGGCTGCTTCCTCTGGATCTACGGATCCAAGAAGCGGCCTCTTTATTTGAGATAAAGAGCGGCCGCCCTCGGCAGGTGCTGGGTGACCGAGAAAAGATTAAGGCAGCGAAAGAGAAAGGGATGAAAATGAAATTATTCTAGGTGAAAGCGCACGCGGGGTTGGAGAGAAACGAGAGAGCGGATCAGCTGACCAAGGAAGCGGCCCTGAATGATAAAAGGCGACCGGAATATGAGGAGTGTCCTGTCTCGTTAGTCAAGCGACAGCTTAGGTTGAGCACGCTTGATGAGTGGAACAGGCGCTATGTGGAAGGGACGACGGCTTCGACAACGCGGATGTTTTTCCCGGACGTCGCATCAGCCTACCGCACACTCCGTAAGATGGAGGTGGACACGCGCCTGGTCCAAGTGCTCACGGGGCACGGGGGATTCTCCTCATACTTACATAAATTTAAGTGTAAGGATAGTCCCGCGTGCACATGTGACCCAAGAGTGGACCAGACCGTGGCCCACCTGATCTCCTGCTGTCCCGTGTACGGAAGAGATAGAACGGAAAGTGAAGTAAGAATGGAACATAGGATAGAAGAAAAGAGCATCGTGCTAATTATGGGAGAAGACGACAACAGAAATATTTTTTTAAAATTCTGTAGAAAAGTAATAGAGAACACAATAAAAACTAATAAAACATAATAAAATATGAAGTAGAGAAAATAGAGAAATAAGTGTAATATCAAAAGTAAAAATAAAATAAATGAAATTAAAAAATAGGATGTAAATTAGAAGAAATAGGTAAAATGTAAATAGATTAAGAAAACTGTAAATAAAGAAATAAGTTGTGTTTCCTCATTTAAGCGCGATGTCTGAAAGAAGGAATTGGAATGAAGTATGAAAAGAAAGACGAAATGAAAGCGAGAAAAATTAGTATGAGTATGGAAAAAGAAGAAGGAAAGCGTGAAAAACACAAAAGAAATTAAAAGAATTGTAATATATAGGCCCTGTCAAAGCGTAACAGGGGTGAACGAGTAAAAAAAACGTTGATGCAAATGTTATTAACATCAAATTAATAAATCTTCAAACACAAACAAAAAAAAAAGTTACTGTTGAACGGTAAACAAGTTTTAAAGAATATGTAAGAATAAACTAGTTAAAAAAAATTAGAAACTATCACGCGTAGAACTAGAAATGGATAATTTTTTTAATGACAAAAAAATGGGGTTGATACTGTGTCACGCGAAATTACATATAGATAAATTTTACTTTTAAATACGACACTACATCTTCGAGTTGTTGCACATTGGCCCAGTCAATGAATTCTTCTGTCAATAACTGCGGTTCTGTAGGGTTGTGAATTAGACTTTTATTTGGAACAAACAATTATTCATCTTGTTTGAAAATCAAACCGAATTTTAGTTTAAAAAATCACGTGTGTGCTTCAAAAATCTTTGTAAACTATATGTGATATGGTCTCTCTACCGTAAAAGAACAAATAAAAATATGCATTTATTTACAGATATAAACAAAGTGATATAAACAATCCACCATTACTGAACGAAGACATTGAAAACTAAATTAATAGGATACAAACCGTAATCATGTTAAAATGGAGAAACCTGTTTAGAAGAATTGCTATCTTCATTCATATATATTCTCAATGAATATATTAATACTGTTACGTTTCCGCTGGAAGGCTTTCTTTTGACATAAAAAATTATTTCGAGTGTGACAAGTTGCCATTACTTCTCAAATGGCCCCGTGTGTTGGAGAAGGTTCCTTTTATCGCGACGAGGTTGGGTCGAGCCATTTTATATTTGATTTGTTTTAATTTCTTTCTTTTTTCGCAATTTATTATTTCCACTTACATTTCTAAAATCAGAAGTGTAATAACAAAATATCTTTCCTACTAAAGACGAGCATAAGGTGATGTCAACGTAATGACCAACACCGTAAACGGTGGAATTGAATACGGAAAGCTTTCGCCCAAGCGGGTTTTTCTATTAACCTATTAAAATCCAACTTTCTGATCAGTTAGGTCGAATACCTGGGTAGGGTTATTTGTAGAGGTTAGATTAAGCCGAACCTTGGAAAAGTTGAAGCTCTATTGAACACAGCTCTCGCAGTGAACATGAAACAAGTTCGAAAATTACTTAGCTTATCCGGTTAGTTTCGACGCTACATGTAAGACTATGCTGTATTAAATTTATTGTTTATTTGACTTATAAAAATGTAAACCTCGTCTGGTCACCCGGATGTGAATCCACTTGCTTAGATCTAATTAGATCTTGATGAATGAGCACCTACTTGCCATCTTCAACCCATATCCAAGTTTCGCTGGTTATTCTCCTATAAATACATTCAGGAAAAAGAAAACACCCCGTTGCCTATTTTCGTAAAGTTACCCACGGATGTGCAAATATCACTCACATGAACTCGAGACTCTAGTTGTCGCTAAGGCTTTGCAAAACTTTATACGTTATTTGCACTAATATTAGTCATTGAAAGTAATTGTGACGCGCTCAAGTCGACGGAATCAAAAAAAAGACCTTCTTCGCGTTTCTCGCTGGCGGATTTATCTTGAAGATTTAGACTTCTCTAACAACAAAAAGGGAATAGTAATATTAGATGTTGATTATTTGTTAAAATCCTGTCATCAAAGTAAATTAAATATCCAGGATTCGTAATTGTGTTATTGGATTTTTTTAATTTATTTACGTTCTCTTAATTTGTTATTTGCACTTTATTGTCAAAAATGTTATAATTGGGAAGAGACTATAGTTTTAGGTTTTGTTAAAAAAATAACACAAGCGTTTACAAATGCTAAAATTTTATAAAATTTATACTTTCACTACATACGATCATTGTTAGATTTTAGAAGTACACTTTAAACTCCGTCCAGAGAGCTTTGACAGGATCAAAAGGTATTAGTTTATTATTTAAATTATTGCTCTCAAAACACAAACATATCTTACAAGGAATCGTTCACCCACCTAAATTCTATATCTGTTATAATTCATAAAAATGGTAGTAAGCTATTTGATCTTGTTGCTTTCTACAAAACATTATCCCTAGATCTACGACATTAATTAAAGAAATATAATAGGAAAATCCAAATATGTAATTTTTTCTTTATACAGAAAAAGGCTTAAATTAGAAAAATACGGTTATGATACAATAGGTATGTACATTTAATTTAAGAGATATTTCAAATTCACAATATGTTCAATAATTTAGTAGAGGCAGGGTATTGTTGTAATGCATCACCCACAGAACTCAGAGTCATAATTAACGGATATGAATCAAGCACTGTTAAGTTAACATCTGGCGTCTCTCGAGGCCCGACTCGTTGCCCTGTCGTCTTTATAATTTTTATCAATGTCATGAATAACATACTCGAATGACCTAAAAATTTGCTATAATACTAATAAACCTGCTGTCCACCAAAAACTTAATTTTGGATAAATGTAAAAGTATTACATTTACAAAGAAACGGAGAACAAATAAAATCATTTATACCTAGAGCAGTGCTACTCTTGGATGTATTCAAATAATAAAAATGTTTGCTAATACATTAGACTTCAAACTATAGATAGATATAGCAAACATATGCAATAATGCGTATAAATCGTACGGTTTTGTTATTCGCTCCAGCAAAGAGTTTAAATATATTTCTACTTTATTCATCTTTACAAATCATTAATACGATCCCAATTAGAGTATGCCAACGTCCTATGGTCGCCTTTGTATAAAAAAATACTCTCGGAATATAAATTTTAAATGCTTCCACAGTAGTTTGCCTTATGGCCAACTATTAGGGAAATACAGGTATAACCATCTAGATCTAAAATCAAGATTTATCCAGCTACAAGTTATGTTGCTATATGTTTATAAGTGATGTTTGTCGTAATAATTATGATTGTAAATAAGATTTCTTATCACGTGCCGCCTAGGCCGCATATGCGAGCTTGTCGAATTAATAAACTTTTTTCCACAACATCCTGTCGTACCAATGCTGGCCAACGCCAATGTATCCTCTGGATGACACATTCAACGTTTTTGTAATATCGACATATTTAGTCTACGATGAAGCGTCTACAGAAAAGCACTCGTTGACGAATTTATATTTCATGAATAATTAGATGACATTTCATAGTTATATCTAAACTTAATAATAGCTTTAAGTTTGTTGTGCCTATTTATAACTTTTCATTTCTCTCTATCTCTCTCAATTGTTTAATCGTAACCAATAGCTGCCGGAAATGTTCTTTCACTCTAGCAATATTAACATGTGGTTAATGGTGCTGGTATAACTAATATCTCGTTTTGTTTTCTTGTTTTTCTTATTTTTTACATCTATTGTGATACTGTTTGTTAACCTTTTTAGATAAAATAAAATCATGTCTTTTCTTTCAAGACCGTAGTACTCGGATGCGTTAATGATTCTCATTTTTTTTAATTAGAAACAAATGTTAAGCAGTGATCCCATACGTAATTAAAACGACAACAAAATTTTTTCGCAGTTACGTACAAAACTTAAAGAAACAATGTTCTATCAAAATAACGGGTCCTGTAAATCTACTAAAATATTAAAATTGATTAATGTATACTTCTGTCAAACTTCAACTTGTTAACTTCTTTACAAGAATGCGATTCCCACAGCACACCTGACGTTCACGTTTTAAAAAAATATACAAGACAAAGTTTTTCCCACGCTCCATTGATAGTTATTATAAATTTTCTACGATACAGATTTATTCCATAATGCACTAGGTACAGTACAGGTATATTAAAAAAAACTGATTTAAATAGTGTCTCTGTGCTAATGTTGTAGCTCATAAATTGTTTTTTTTTAATGTATATTTTTTTTTTCATTTAAATTCTTGTAACTCGCTAACACTACAATATTTTTAGATTTCTGATATTGGGCATTCCTCTCTGTAATATATGTATGTTTGTACATAGATATGTTGTAAAATTTTCTGTGCCAGAATAAAGAGAAAAAAATAAAGACAATATTAGATACAAACAGAAACAACATAGAAATCTGTTAAATAAACTTAAATGGTCTTATGTCAATGATCGTAATTTAAAGTATAGCTGACGTACTTCATATGTCAGGGACTTTTAAAACGTAATCACGTCAAGCTGTTGGGTTAAATAGAATGTTTCCACTGCATCACATTGCGCCGATCGTTGAATGTGACATCATTACACTCATATCAATGGTATTTGCATATTTCTAAGATGCCGCTGTATACTTAATAGACAAAGGTCAGCCTAAGTAGCGTTCCTTAGGAGGCCGAATCCAACAGTGTATTGTGCTGATAATGATGGCAGAAACAGGTCTTGAGCATGATAGGCCTACTAGTGAATAGGTAACTGTTAAAAATCCTAATACAATTACTTCACGTCTGTGAAATAATATTTCAACAACGTGTTTACACACTGTAAGACTGAAGAAAAAAGGAAAGAATATACCCGAGTTATAAAACAGATGCAAAAACCATCGCTTAACACTTTCTTAATAATTTTAACAATTTAATAGAAATTGTAATAGGTATACTTTTCCTGATCTTTTTATTCCTTCATAAAATTTATTTCGATAAGGAGTTTCATATAGGTTATTTTTAAGGCCTTAAGGATTCTTAACATATCAAACGACAGCGGTTGAGAGCTTTGTACTATGTTTTTGTAAATTATAATTACGAAATATAAGTTTTATCCAACCCGCGTTAAACGTGCTAGCTACGTTTAATGTGCAAGTTGAAATTCTACTTTGATTTTGCATTTAATTGAAGTGAGAATTACACCACCGCCATCTAAGACATTAAGATACATTAGACTTAACGATCAGTCGGCTATGAGATCATTTTGATATAAATACACTGTATTCAATAATGCCCTGATTTTCACGGTACTCGAGTTACACAATTTCACTGTTACACGGCGGATATCTAGTCTATTAATCAGATTAAAATTTAAAAAAAAATTGATGCAATCTAAAAACCGTGCAAAGAAGGATACAAGTGTATTAACTTCGTAATTTAATGAATACGTTAATAAAGCATCAAGAGGTTTTGTAATGTATTTGGCAATTATAAATTAAAAAAAAAGTTTTAATTAAGGAAGTGAATAGTTATATAACCCGATATAAGTATTCCCCACATATAACACTATGAACATAATGAAATGCGGAATCGTACGTTGGTTCCGCAACGATAGAAAAAACTAGTTAAATTCCGTCAAAGTTGTCCCGCAAGTGGCGATTATCGTCATAAAATTGATTGAACGGTACAGAAGTTGCAATATGGTGCTATCTGGTAGCGACATATATTTGATAGTTAATACCGCTAACATGTTCTACATATTATTATTTATACGGCTGCAAATATTAAGGACACTATATAACTTAAAATGCTGATGCAACATATTGTACTTTGATGCGAATAATAAAAGATACTTTCTCCGCGGAGAAACATAAATGTACAAATTGTTATAGCAATCGGTCGAATACTTTCAAAGATTTGCGTCCTCAAACAATTTGTTTTCTATTTTTATATTATAATGGCATCTTTTCAGTTATCAGTTTATGTCAGGAATAAAAATATAAACTATTTAATCGCGCTTCTTTTGAATTAGGTTAAGAAATAGAACGATTAATGTATCATCATTTACAACGTGTAAAGCATTTAAGTATAAAGACAGAAATACCTGTTTTAGTATGTAGGTCCGGTTTGGAATCAGCATTGTCTATTATTTTGCTATAAGTGAATATCATTAGAAGATATTTCCATTAATTCATCATGTACGATGCAATCAAAAAATCGATTTATTTTTCATTTGTTTGATTAGCATTTTCTTTTAATACCTTTTATCAAAATTACTTTCACTTGTACCATCTTATACATTCGAGATTTTATTATTTATACGCACAGAATTAGTATAATAATATGTATATATACAACACGTTAGTACAGTTGGAACTCGCTTGGCTAACTAATGGAAAATCATCCATGATCGAGTTGTGTCGATGTTGCAGTTTTATTTTATAATAATCCATAATTAAAAAAGACAGTATTCAAATACTAAGAAAGATGTTATAAATGTTTAGAATTACTAAAATCTTGTAAAAAATAAAGAGTAATACTAGCATTAATGTAATTTAAGATCATTTATTTAGGAGGCCTCCACTTTACAAAAAAAAAATCAGTTTTCTTCAATCGCAAATACTACGACACATGGCATCCTCAGTTGTTATGGGTTCAACAGCTTGACGTCGAATATAACAACAAATATTTTTGCATATATGCTATTTTTAATGTAATAGTCAATGTGAATTAATAATAATTAAAAAAATTAGTTAACGCTTACATCGCCGTATTCGTTACAATACTGCAACATTCGAAAACACGTTGTACAAGCGTACCAAAGAACCGGTTATAAATATCAGTTATTTAAACTACAATGCAAAAATCGCCCTTCCGAAAACAAGTCGATGTTACTCGTTTCATCTGAAGGATAATGTAGGTAAGCCTTGCGAATAGAATTTGGTACATTACCTTGGCAAATTATAGTAAAACGTAAGATTACCGTTAATGCTTTTTCATATGGCGAATGAATGAAGTCTGTTGTAGTTCCGATGCTGTCACAAAATCAATTTATATTACACTGTTACACAAACAAATCGAAACGTCCATAAAGAAAAAAAAAACCTAATGGAAACGATAAGCGGGATTTAATCAGTTTTTCTTACATCCTCGTCAACCACAAAAAGGAACCATCAAAATTATAAGACGTCGGTAAGTTGTGCTTGGTCATTCCATAAAAGAAAAACAATACATGTCTATTTCAGACCTTTCGTTTTCGGTAAAAAAAAGAATCAATACTTTTTCAATTATCTGTCACACTTTACTATTAATTCAATCTATTTTATATTCACACATTTTCATCATCAGTAAAGTATCTTTTATGAAGAAATTTGTCTTACTTTTTATATGTAACTTAGGTAACATAGTATTATGTACATAAATTAATATTATGAAACAAATTTAATTTTTTACATTATATAGACTAATGCCTGACCACGATCCCGCCTGATCGTAAGTAGAGATGAGGTCAATGATAGTAAATTTCATTTATCTAAGAAGAATCCTATTCGTTTTTCTCTAGAAAATCCTTTCGTCATATCTGGACGGTAACACTAACCGCCAGCAGGCTATTCCAATCTTTTTGCCGTTCGAATTAATAAGAATGAAGCAAATCGCTTTGTTCTTGTGCGCGGGATAGCGGCAGCAAAGGGATGAATGTCCGCATTGTCTATACGTCGCAAAGGTAAGAAGATGATTGTGGTTTTTTATCGGGGAATTTCTGTGCACACTATTCGAAATGTATTTGATAGAACACCAAGAGACTAAGTACTCTACGTAGATGACCCAGGCTTTCCTGTTTAGCACTTAATAGCTTATGGTCACCAATAAATCTCATAATTCGCCTCTGCATCGAATCCAAAGTTGCCAGTATGTGGTCCGCATTACCCGTCCTGATTTGGCAGCGTTGCTTTATACAGCAACTGAAACTATGCCGGTGTGGAGTTCCGCCGCACTCTAGCAAGAAATTAATATATAGAATCTTGATCTGATAATGTGAAATATCTTTTTAAGATTAAACAAATTCTTATAATCGACAAGGGAAATCATTAAATCTTTATACACAGAAAAAAACCCAACCTCTTACACAGTACTGTGATCTTATATTAAAAGACAATTTTTTTAATGAAAAAGCCGACGTGTGTATGAATTATCATTAATTGAAACCATTAATTTTCTGGAAATACCAATCGCATTTTACTTGAAATTCGAAAACCTATAGTTATTTGTTGTATAGTATTTCTTTTATTTTCAAGAAAAATAGATGTATTTTTTTTTCAAGGTAAAAAAATATAATTTGACAGAGACGAGATATTGTTTCAAGAAGTTGGTTAAAGTAGATGTTACATTTTGACTAGATCTATGTATGCATCCCCCGAACTGGTTCTCGGCTTGTCATGGCGGAGGTACAAGGAACTGTGGCCTGGTCACCAACAGTCAGGCGAAGAGTACTAATCTAACCTAATCAGCCGGGCCGAGGCGCAGGGCTGATCCGAGGTGGCCATTCCTGGCAGCCTGTGGAAGTCCACTTCGTATGTACGCTGGTGGGCTGCGGGGGCAGTGTGGCGCCAATCGCGATGCCTTAGAAGCCGTGTTAAAGTCGCGGGTGGAGATGAGCATCGTTATTACGATTCGCCGCTTTTCCTACTATCCACAACTAAGCGGTTTCGTACCGGAGATGTGGCGGCGGTGGAGCTGAAAGATGGGGAGAAGGCAGGTACGCATTTCAAAGCATTTCACCCACGTGAAACAAAAAAAAGCCAATGTACCCAATCTTAACACTAGATTGCCTGAAGCGGTAATTTTAATTGCTTTTCAATTTATTTATAAACACATTTAAATTAATTGTAAGACGGTTTTCGGCAATATCACAATGACTTTGTATACATAGACGTATGTTCGTACGTAAAGTTTGTTTGTGTAAATACAAGTTATAGCGGTATCGAACACAAGTTATAGCGATATCCCGAGATCAAACCTTAGCTAAGTTAAGATTATAAAGGCAGTTTACTATTTTATTTATTTCCTTAATTTATAAAAAGAGTGCAAGCCCTTTTTTTGTTCGCGCGGGGAAATGCATTACGCCCCATATCCCCCTATGGGAGGTGGGGGGGGGACGTGTGTGGACTACCAGCGCTCTAAGAAGGGCGCGGCTCCTGGGAAGGTAACTAATAGCTCGCGGATTACCGGATTCGTGAGCCAGTTTCTATGAAGCTGTAATAGTCGTCAATAAGACTAACAGCGCAAACTTCACCGAATCCAGCAGCAGCAGGGAGGGTGACCCCGGGGCTACAGGTGTGCTAGACCTAGCCAAAGTCTCATTCTAATATGAAACATCTTTTGTTCATTATACTTTGGATCATTGTGCAGTTATAAAATTTCTATACGAAATGCGATTTGTCTTCAATTTCCTACAATAAATCCCTAAACATTCATCAAAAATTACTTGTATTGCGATGTTTTCTGTCTTATTTAGGTAGAATATAGGACAGATTAAAAAAGAATATACTGTTAACAGTAGACTGTACAAAACTCGGATCTTAGTCTGTTCCGTAGGGGGCGAATTGTACAATCACATAACTGAACAACATCTTTAAGTAAAAAGCCTTAATAGCAACGATACCATCAAAATTTACTACGGTGTAATTGACCTCTCGACGATTAATATCTGTAATTTATAAGTTTTACTAAGAGCAGCTTAAATTTCTTAATTTCTTTTTTTTTAACATAACGTGGTAATAATAATAAACGAAGCAGATAGTTTTACGTACCGATTAGAAGAGCAAAGAAAAAAATGTTGTGTAGTACAAAAACTGTTTTAAAAATTGTTCGGGAAAAATCAACATTTTAATGATGTATCCATAAAAAGCGACAGTCATAATTTTTTTTTTAATTCTATGTTCTGGAAAAAATCATACCAACATCGAAACAAAAAATTTACTCAGGATTCTAAATGTATTATAGTCAAGGCACGCTTTTAAATTCCACACTCCCAATATCTGTATACATGTACAAAATATGATGAGCAATCAAATCAAGAATTTTGTTTGAACGTCAATTTGAGCTATATCCATAATTCTCTAAAAAACTTGTTTCTACGACAGCATGTTATATCTTGGTTGCTTAGGGAAAAATTTAATGAGTAACAAATGTCCTACGATAATAAAAATCAAATATTGTTTGTGGATAATGATACAGAGTTGCCGTACATATGGGCGTGCCTCCGCGGGCCTGTATGAAAATACCACCGGTGGTCATACGATATAGCGCGAACTGCAAAGCACATTTATACACTTTTTTTGGTTTGTGCTGTGTGCTTCATACTGTCGTGCAGCCGATACCACATTGTAAACATTTGCAATATGACTCGAGGGGTGGTTATGGTTATACCACAGTGGTGTCGTTCTGTTACAATTGATACTTATCAAATCAAAGAACCAATGTGTAATTTTAACAAAAAACCCCACCCAATAAACAGCTGTGCCTCGTTTTTGTAATGTAAAATTTTTGGAACGAGATGTCTATGGCTCTAAAGGCAAAACATTCAAAAAAAGTGATTTACTTTCCAACAGCAAATGTTATTTCTTGCTTTTCATTTGTCCTTGCTTCCAAGTTTCATTCATGGAAGCATATTTCGATTGAGTGGTTATTCTCACTGAAAAACTAGATTTTATATGCGAAAGAATATTGGCCTTACGCTTGTTAAGATTTGTTTAATCATATCTTACTATCACTTTCTGTTCACGAGGAATAAAGGTTTTGGAACCAAAACCATGTTCTATGGAGTTAGTTCACATCACAACTGGACGACGCGAGTGAGGTAGACACTATCACATCGCAATATGTTTTAAGAGGTAGGTAAAATAAAAAAAAAATTCAATTACAAACGCACTTTATTAGAAACTTAAAAAAATTAAATCAGTCTTAAACAAAGCAAAGGAATGACTTAAAAGCGTAATTAATACCACCGATCTGAAAGTACAAAAAATTACTTCTCGGCTTGATCCCCGTTGGATTGGTCTTTCACTTCTTTACGAACCGGACCTGTTTGAGTGATTGGTACCTTTCGCTCGCCCTGGACCGCCGGCGGCACCTTTCTTGGAGCAGTTATGGAAAGTACACCATCAGAGGACAGTCTTGATTCTACAGCTTCAGGCGTACAACCTTCAGGTAAGGCGTACCGGCGCGTAAACTGACGAGAAATATAGCCGTGTTGATCTTTCTTCTCCTCGTGCTTTCCCTCCACGACTATATATCCGTCGGCAGTCTTCACAGAGATCTCCTCAGGGGCGAAATGTTGGACGTCCAGGTTAACTTGGAATTTGTCTTTATCAGCCTTGATGCTGGAGCCGAGATCACGTGTTGCTGCAGCCAGGTGTCTCCATGGACGATAATATTCCCTGCTCATTAAAGGACCAGCAGCAACACTCAGAAGATCTTCTGGAGTTAACGCCAAACCAAAATGCTGATCCATTAGATGGCGAGGACGCTCTAATTCGAACAGAAGTGGTAGCAACGACATTTTTCCTTAGGGTGTACGTATCGATTGAATAATAATAACAGCGACTATCGCTTCGTGCCGCAATGTTTCACTCGTGAGTGTTCAACTCAAACTGATGTCGGGCGGAGCGCGATTAGCGTATTTATACGTGTAAGTTCTCGAAGCACGTAGAAGCTTCTAGATGCCAGATGTACTTACATAATGGGTCGCTATTAGATGTTAAAATTTATTTCAATTCCTTTTTGAATAATTTTGTTTAGTAATTTGTTTAAAAATAAAACAGTTAATAAATATTTTGAACAAAAAGTATTTAAAGAAAAAATAATTCAAATCATTTCAATAACTAACCAGGTGACAAATCAATCAATAATGAAATATAATGTTATGTATTTTCGATTAGTAATTGCAGAACAATTTATTTTTAGACATGTTATATTGCATGTGTTATACGTGTGCTTTAAATTTAATGCACTCAAAAAGAAAAGTTTTAATAATAGTGCAATATTATACTTTAAATTAAATATTTATGTATATCAAATAATATAATATTAT
>DWQX01005595.1:0-12707 GCA_018245475.1 Pharmacophagus antenor
TTTAACACCAGTAACGAGCTACCGATTATTTTACCTGTGAGCACAATTTACGCAGCACAAATGGCAAATCGGCACATGTTATTAATCCATTAGGGAGCGTTGCGAATTCCTGAACAAACACCGGACGCTAACGTCTTCATTTTAAAATCGCGGCGCCCGGCAACCGGCTTTAATAAGGGTCGTACCGCTAGTGTTTGTGTACGCTACGGGCTATATCTTAATTTCGCGCTCGCTTCGTCCATAAGCTGTGTAAATACTACGTGGAACTAACGGATTTCTATCACGAACGTACATCTGTACACTTGTCGCTGATGGGACGTACAATATTGCTGTTTATGTCACAATAATACCAATATAGAAAAAGATTTTTGTGAAATTGAAAATGACGATACGTTTATGGCCCTATCAGAGACACTTTTTACGATTCCATTTCTTCATATAAATGCTTGCACTTAGCGAAAACAAATTGTGCGTCAATTGAAATAATAATCATACCGAGATCATTTAATTTGGTTGTGTCGTATTATGAAATGTATATTTCAGAAATATAGAAAATAAAAAACAATATTTATTATGATATCCCTAAATGTGTATTTCATTTAAACGGAAATATTTCATTTTATATGTTTAAATGATGAACTGCCGTTACTAATTATAATAAAATCTCAGTTTTATCTATTGCGTACAATGCGTGTCGACTTTGTTGCTCAAAAATTCTTAAAGTTCATATCTTAATAAGATACACAGTTTAAGATAATTTCGAACGAAATAATTACATAACGGATTATTAACGGCCGAGCAAAAGTTAGAAGTACGTCATGTAACGCACTCAGCATATGATTTGATCGTGGGATGTTTATTGTTGTATACATTATAACCCCCTCCCCCCTCCCTCTCTCTCCGCTCTCTCCCCCATACACCTGGATGATTCGGGCCCGAGCATGTCACGCGGTCGCGTTGATCCAAGTGGACCGCCCCCGTCCAGGTGATAAGATGTTAATCTACACAGAGTTATTATGGGTCGGGCACTTCAGTTAAATCGACCGCTTCGGCAGTAATTTCGCGTAAATTAATTCATTCATAGACACCAAGTTTGTTATTAAATAACGTATTAGCGAGCGGTACGCGTGTAATCCGGCGGTAATGAGGGCGCAGATTAGTCAGTTCGCAGAGGTACTAGCAATGTAGCGTATAGATAAATCAATGGACAGAGCGTCGAACTAACACCTATAGCTTCAATTACCACAGATACTCGTATAATTTTGACTGTCTTCGTGACGCAGTGGTTGATCCTTGTAACGCAACGCAGTCCCGGGCTCGAATCCCGCGCCGCGGGAGTAGTACAGTCTGGACGGTGATATGGTTTATCGAACCCGTTAAGCTACCATCCTCACTGTCAATCTGCAGCCGTAATAACGTCTCTGTCTACCAGCATGAATACGTGTGAGAGCCGGAAGTATTTTATCCGAATATACTTTATCTACGGCCTCATTACCATTTAACCCATCGCGGACGACAACTTTGATATTGATTGATATACCTGATACAATAAAATGATCTTACTTATAAATGATCCTGTAGAAACATCAATCTTTGATTGTTTATCTATACATACATCTTTATGAATTCAATAATGATTATATAATGGTGATATTGTTACAAAAGTTACACCTCACAACAGCACAGTCGTTTTACCGCGCGAAAAATCCGTAAAGAGTTAACATCTGATGAAATTGACGTCAAGTGTAAGCCTATGAAAGTTAAAAAAAGTTATTTAAAATCGAACTGTACAAAAATTGTGGTCCTCGGGGAAGGACCGCGGTTAGCGCTGTGCGCCTTTCTGTTCATGATAATAATAGTGATAATAATGCTCTTGATAAGATCGCTTGGAATTCGCCTTGAATTGATGTATTTCATAATACAAATATAATATTATGAACAAGAACGCAGGGGGCGTGCTAGAGACAAAAATAGAAACTAAATATTTTAGCCGAATCTTAAGAAATTTGTTAAAGACATTGCTTCTTCTAAATTGATTTACGAAGCGATGAGACTAAAATAGTGTTCGAAATTTGATATTAGCACCAACGTCCGATTGAATGTGTTTATGAAGAAATAATTTTCAATAAATAACAAACATTTAATGTATGTAACTTTGTCAGGCGAACCGAAAAATAAGCACTCAATACGGCTTAATTTATTAATAAAAGGCTTTGAAGTGTTCCGACGTTACGTAGACTTATAAATGGACTTCGAAGATTGGTTGAGTTCAGTTGAAAAGTGGGGAAAAAAAAAAAAAACTCTATCGACTTTAAATCTGTTCCAATCTTCCGACTCGTCTCGGATCTCTTTTTGATCGTCGTCGATTTATGTTAAAATGGAAGTTTCGCCGATTCATTTATCGCGGGGCTCTCGCGTAATTCGAATCACTCGACGCCGCGTAAAATTATCTTGTACAGTGTAAATATATACGTATACATAAAGTAAATAGTCAAGCGGTTGTCGGACACGAGTTACTTGTATTTTTTTTTATTTTATTTTTATGTCTCCACCTGATGCCAAGTGGAAGCGGAGTACAAGTGCGAAGGTGGTGCCACAAAAGGTTGTTGCATCAGAACCTCAACCTGCCGACCCGCAAGGTGCTGCTTCGAGCCTCGCGCAAGACCCCAGGTTATATGGAGGTAGAAACAGATGAGCTGGGAGCCAGTTCCATTTAGGTGTAGTGCGACAAAGGAGGGATTCCGAAAATTACAAATAATGTTTATAAATTTATTTTTTCATTGATAGATAGGTTCATGTGATAGAGTCAGCTGACAGACGGACAAATAGACGGCCGGCGGTGTCTCAGTAATGTTTTAATATTTGCAATATTTTTCAAATTATGAAACCGTACAAAATAAATGATAAAAATTGTATACGTAAATTAATAGTTAATCATTAATTCAATAGATGAGTGTTTAATATAAAATAAATTACACATTAATTTCTCTGCACACAAAAACGAAATACTATTCATTACATAACGCTTAAACTGAGAAACTTATCGCGTTATGATTAATATATTAAAAAAAAACACACACAAAAAACAACTTATACGTATCGAGAAATCCTTTTTTTAAAGCAACGGTTTAAAAACTACAAAATAAAAACAATCTCTTTAAACATATAACACTCGTGTTTTCAGGATGGCAAATTTGAGTGGTAAATAATAAACCGGGGATGCGTTGGGCTCGGTCGCAGACGTACGAACACCGCCGGTGTGCGGCGCACTAAATGTGCTGCATCGAAAATAAATCCCAATTAGCCTAATGTATGCCGGCGTGTTCAGATAGAACTTTTCCATTTTTGTAGTCTCAAAAGACCACGTATGAGGGACTAGATTATTTTTTTTTCTTTATTTTTTAGAGGCTTACAGCCATACACTGCTGTGCCGGCCCCATCATATCGTAATATAAATAAATTACATATTTTATTGAAGACAACGCAAAAATTTGCCAATTAACATAGCTTCCTTGGATAGATCCATTTCCAGCTGAAACCTTAAGCGTAACGCCCTTCTTAAAGGTTCCGTCCGGAGGGGACTAGAATTTAATAGTGGTATGGTAGTGATTTCACTTGCGACAGGGCTCTGCTGTACATTCTATAGAAAGTTTTACTCTATTGCGTTTCGATTGTTTCTACTTCTTTGAGTGTTGGAGTTTGTACGGGTGGTAGTTTGTTTCGAAACCACCTGACTGGCTACTAACCTCAAAACTATTTTGTCGCTATGACAGTATTTCATTTGTTCCGGCAATCGTACAGACTGCTTCCGTCACGCGGTGGTTTACACGCTTGCCTTGTAAAGCGGAGGTGTCGGGTTCGACTCCCGGGCCACAGGAGTGGCGGAGTCTGGACGGTGGTAGGGTTTTTCGGACCCGCCTGGTTAGCTGCCATCCTCAATGTCAATCTGCCATAACAGCATCGCTGTCTTCCGGTAGTCGTACGCGTGAGAGCCAGATGTTTTTCTGGCCGAATACGCTTCCCAATTTACGTCCTCATTGTCACTTAACATCCGTCGCTATAGAGGCTGTGTTAGCCCATAGCACTAGCACTTCGTGGAGAAATTTAATAATGATATGAAATTAAGCAAACCCGATTGCGTGCGCCGCAACATAGCTTTCTAATATTAAGGTCAACAAAAGCTCGGTTAATAAGGGAAACAAGTTTATGGTATCCATGAGAGTCGTACTCCCCCATAAACTATCTCAGATGAGGGGTGGCGTAAATTTAGCCCTTTTGTTGGTGCAGGCATTCGACGACCCCGGGACGCCGGCGATGAGAATATATTTAATAACGGAAGCAAAGTATTGGAGTGTCCGATTCTTTAAATTATCACCTAATATAGATATATCGATTTGCTCGAATTGAAAGTTGCTAAAGATTTTTTAAGATCTCTAGCAACCGTCAATTTAAAATTTACTTTTAATTTGATATAGAATAATAAAAAATATATAAATCAATTTCTAAACTTTTATTATTTCCATCATTCGGATGAAATTTATTTTATGAATTTTTACGATAAAAAATAATCGATTCTATAGCAAAAAAACGTTAATCGAAACGACGATGCAAAATTAATCTTCCCTGTTTGTTTAATTTAATGATTGAAAGTTATTTGAAAATTATATAGGACAAACTCCGTGTATTATGCCATATGTAAAATTCATTCTAACAAAAAAAGGAACATCAAATTCGGAAGTATTTGGTGAAAATTATGTACCAACATTCGTAAAAATGGCGTCGTACTGAGTACTTCTATCTTGACGTTGGTTAAAAATGAGATAATATCGTTATAAAAAAAAGTTAATCGATTTGAAAGTGTACTTTTGTAACAAATAATTCTCAATAGTTTTTTCACTTAACATCGTGTGAAATTGACGTCGCGACAGCTTGGACACCTTGGTCATAAAAAATGCATAAGTATTTTCATTCCATAATAAATTATAACGTTCAGTAAATGTTTGTTCTCATTTTATTTAACACAGATGCGACGACAAAGTCCGAGTCGCTTGAACAAAGAGAGTTAATTTTTTTTTTGGTATTTTATTATGAAAACGACAGGAAATGTTGTAAAGCGGGTGTGTTCAGGTCACTCCGCCCGAGGCCGTCCGCTCCTGTAACACTTGCCCCTCAATTTATTTCTTCGTTTACGAAACACTGAACGGTGGGTGCTTCGCAAAGACTTTGTTACTTTGTAAAGCAGCGTTGGAACGTAAACAAGGCGAATTCTGCTTTTGCGAACGTTTATTTTTTTTTTAATTGAAGTTCGCGAAACAAATTACCATTTTTGCTTCTCTAAATATTGCGTAAAAGTTAGCAAAGTATAAAATTAAAATAGGATCTTTGGGCTGTTTTATGGTATTGTACAGATTATAAATGTTTCGAATATTAAAAAAAAAGAGGCTTTAAGGTGATATGGTTATGTTTGTTAAACACATGTAGTTGTTTCAATGGCATTTACATAATTTTTAGTGTGATATGATTTTTAATATTTTTTATATTGCTTTTCTCATAAAGACAGTCGATTATTCTTGATTATTTATGGTCATTGTTTTAGTAAGCTTAGATAAGGTATCTTCTGGAGATCCCGCTACTCCTCCAAAACGCTGAGAACGACCGCCGAAGTGGGTTAAGTGGGTGAACATCCCACATTACCCTTACTTCCCCCCCAGAAGATTATCTTTCGTAGATTTCCCCTCTCGGTAACAAAAAAAAAAGGTAAGGTATCTTCCATTGTGATACTGTCAATGTGTTTTACCATAATTTATCAAGTGATTGAATTTTAGTTTATTGTTCTTAGAATTAACTAATAAGAAAATCTTTTGGTCGTCACTAATATGCAGGGGTTTTTTTGTTACATATGTAGATACACCTACTTATATCTACATATGTAACAAAAGGTAGGAATGTATGCAACAAATTTCATTACTTATCACTCTAATTAGCTTACTTATACTATTTTCCTTATCAATTGTTTTTAAAGACAATCGGTTAACGCATGACCTTAGTTGGCACATGATGTTAAGTGCTTATACCGCTGCAGACGGTTAAGCCTGCACACTAAGTATACTCAGGCTCACATTTGTACGCCGGAATACAGCAATGCTGTTGTGGCAGATTGGTACAGGTACGATTAAACCCTACAACCATTCTGACTGCAACAAAAGTCACGTAAGTTACAAAAATATCAAAGCAATGTGGTAATTTATACAAATTATAAATAACTTCCAATAGCATTATGCGATAGTCTTTATTGTAATCTCTTTATCAGATAAAATATCAGTTCTAAAGTAATAAGAGTCGTTAATGGTGTACAGTCGAATGTATGGCTGACTAACTATATCCTTTATTACATAAAATGGAAACGTTAGGAACGTAAGTCAAACGTAATATTACGTACCGTTATCGAGTGCAAACTATTAGGAGAGTGTTGACAGGGCCGGATAGGGGCAGGTCCAGGAGGGAGGGGGGAGAGATTTCGCCGAAATCAGAATAGAATTTTCGGCTGCGACCTCTCAGGCAATACCTTCCACTGTGCGACATCACAAAAGCGCCACCCATCGGCCCCCTACCGGATTTGCCCCGAAACTCCACTTAATGACGTTTTTGTCTGCCCCCGTCTTCCATTGCTTGTAATCTTGTATTTTGTGCAAACATTGATCTACAGCCAGGCGGGCATGGTTCGCGCGGCGCACCTCGCCAGCCGTCCAAAATAGAAACGGATCGTGTGTGCCATGTTGACATACGTGTTACTCGGTACTAGTGTTTCGTTTAATATGTGCTGATTGATCTGTTCGAACGTTGGAAGGCTTTCCTTAATACGATTATATACGAGAGGGTTAGCGTGTTTCCCCGTTGGATTTATTTGTGCTTTATAAACTTATATCTTTATGTGTCTTTTATCTAAGAAGGAATGTGTAATAATTTATCAACATGCTCCCGCCTTGGCCACGTATGTGGACGTCTAGTTTCGCATTTACAGTTAATTGACATTAATGTATTGATGTAAATATCTAACATGTTATATTTTAATATTTATTTACCTTCCGTTATTTGAGCATAGATTAAAATAAAATAAATAGGTTTTCTGTAGAATTTTATAATTTACTTCTATTATCTTTTGTTAATTGAGAATCGTCCCTGAAGAGGTCAATTAGCTCGTGTTCTTCATTACATTAGCGTGGCTAATAAGGAAATAAAATTAACCGAATAAAATTATTTCTTTTTGCTATGAAAACTATCTCAAATATTTATCAGAGTGATCACCGATTTTGACGTGATGCGGCGACAGAGAGGCAAAACTTTAAAATGGTATTACATATTATATTTAACACCACGAAGAAGTAGCAGTACTGCTACACAAGCGAAAAAGTCTAAAGAATCTTATTAAAAAAATAATGTCCGCTTAAAATTAATAAGTTGTAATTTGTGCAAAGTATTGGCACAATCATGAATTATAAAAGGAAAAGCACATCACATAACGTTTATTATATGCACGAATATTTAAGTGCTTTTCTTTTGAAGTTGGTCAAATATAAATAAAAGAAAAATTAACTTTTATCATCTAGTACATTACAAGTGAAATTTTGTGCGCTACTTTTTAAACCTTTTTTTAATTTCAGAGAGAATTTATAATAGCTCATCACAAAAAGTTAAATATCGATTTGCAGCTGTTCCTAATTCAAATTTTGTAATTTTTTTAATTTTTATTTATCGCCGGTGAAAAGTAGAAGTGTTTTTAAGTCCAATAGATTGTTCTCGAATCAGTAGATATGTTGTGGTGATTTGAAATATGACGTAATATTGATAATAAACATTAATAAAGATTAAAACTCTGTCGTGTATTACTAGTAATATTAATTCCATACTACTCTGTCCTAGTGTCGTAACACATAATTCGGTATACTTAAAGAAACTGTCCGGGACATTTTGCGATATTAAACGAGAAACTGATATAATTTAAATGAAGAATATCGGAGTTACATCCGGTCCGGATCCCCGCAGCGTTATCATAACAAAGTGTGACTACGAGCGGTTGCTTAAACTTTGTCCGTAGACAGATGCGATTGTGGAATTAGCTCTTTATTAGAATTATCATCGAGGCTTCCCTCTCGGGTGAGCAGGCGGAAGGATCCATTGGCGGCATATTCGATCCGCCGCCGGGCATTGTGTCCGTTGGACAATAAGTCGAAAATTTGCTACGATGCGGCTACGAAAAAAAGTTCGGGTCTACGAATGGGGACGTAAAGAATGGTGTCCTAATGGATTTACTTTTAAATAATACATTTTTGTTCGAGACTTTATTAAAATTACTAGTGGATTGTATTGTTGTTGTTCATAGTAGAATGGAAAATGGTAAATGATTAATTTTATTTATTAATATATTACAACATGTTTTGGTGATTATTAACTAGAAAAATACCTACATCAGACAGTCAAAAGCCATACACAGACAATTTTACCGGTCTTAGGTTAGTTAGCTAATTTATATAATAAATAGAAAGACTAGTACGAAAGAAAACAAAAATACAATACGTACAGATTTTTATGATATTAAGCGAATAGATCAAATTATAATTATTGGCGATTATATTGCATTAGTAACTGCAGCACCTACAGATATCTGCAGGCAAAAACAGTTAGCGAAAGGAAGTATTTAAATTAAATCGTCGTTACGAAAATTTCCAATGAATTAGAAATGAGGAATGGATTTACAAGTAGACGGCTTTATCGATTGTAAACATTTCTATACAATGTCAAAGGGATTAACAAATTGACGTGCGTGGCTACGTCATCTCCGAACGGACGAGGAGCCTCAGAGTTGTCGCGGCGTCCGTTCCCTGTCCGTTGTGTTAGGTGGCGCGGGTGTTCACTAATTAAAAGTTAAGCGGCTGGCGCGGACAGTCGATTTCGGGGCTCTCTGTCCGACCCGCAGCCCGCGCGCCCCGCGCCCCACGCGCCGTCCTCGAGTCAGCATTAGCGCGGCTCGTGTTTACAGCGGGCCGTGCAATTTGTTTGCGGGCGGATGAGGTTTTTTTTCTTCTTTTTTGTTTCCCAGCCAACGTGCACGGCGCTGTATCCGGAGCGAGCGGCCGCGTAAGCGTTCCCGTCGGATAGTTCGGCTTGTTACACACTAAATACCGATGCGGCCGAATACCAGTAGTGCCGCGCTGCGGTATGTTCATCCCTTTCTCTCGTTCTTTTCATTGTATGTATACGTAGATGATCATTATTTTCTATCTCTATCTGTTTATCATAAAGTTTTGTTTTTGAATGATGACACATATCTATGTGTAATAATGTACATAACATCAGAACTATGTAAGTTTTCTTCTAATTATTAATCACTAATGGGTTGAAATTTATCTTTAATTGGCTACCGATTTTATGGACAATGAAGCCGCAGTTAGTGAGGCGTCCACTGCCGGAATATTACATACGAATAAAACTAGATTATTGAAAATAATGATTCCCCACATTTTGTACAAGTTTAACCCCGTGATGTAGAAATTGAATGAATCCTTTTTAATATCGCTTGATTGAATGTTACCTCTCGGCGTGCTCCTCGATATATGTTCGTTGTTTATCAGTTATTGGAGTTGAGAAGTGGGCCGTTTCGAAATTTATGAAGAAACCAGAATCGTCGAACGATTGAAGTGATCATGTAATGAAATGAAATACCAAACGGCGTAAGCCGAAAAAAGCGGTTGACGAATCAGTTTCGTATTTGATTGTCAATGGGTTTATTTCTTTTTTTATAGGCTTAAAGCCACATATGGCCAAGTCAGCCCCATCATATACTAATATATAAATGTAAAAAACACATTTTCTTGAAGACAGCGCATAAATTTGCTGATTAACACCGCTTCCTCGGACGGTGGTGACGACAAAATGAAATGGCTCACACCAACTGTTCGTGGGTTAAAGGGCCTAGCGCTGGAGTGAAAACATAGTATGTAAATACAATTTACCAACACCGCCTTACTCGTCATATGGATTTGTTACATAAAAAATAAGGTTGATAAACAAAGAGAGGCATTCATAAATTGATATGATGAAGAAATCCAGTCGCTACACAGATGACAATAAAGAATAAAATCAAATTCACGACGACCCACAATCACGGTAGAGACATCAAAACGCCATAGAGCAAACAAATAATACGACTACCACACAGAGAGCGGGGAAAATGGGAGGGGAGGGGAGAGGAGGGGGTAGAAGAGGGGAGGGTGGGACGTAGATAAAAACACCTCGGCGACATCCGCTTACGCAAACAATCCGCGACGCACGCTCCGCGGCCGTCCGTGTACGACTAACGCACTTAAATATTTGTCCATCTGTACGCAGCATGCGCAAACAGGTACTTGAAATGGGACACAAGTCGTCTATTGTTGACATGAATGTTGTAGCGCCGTGTATCGTAAACACTCTGACGCGGCCGCGCTGGGCGCGCTGGGCGCGCCGACCGCGGACGGGCCGGCGACGAGAGCGTAATCTTAATCTAATCTTCTATCTATTTATTTATTTTTATTTAAAGCTTTAATGCACTAATGTTTACATAAGGTGGGGTTAAGGCTGGATGGCATTCTCCGCCAGTCTAACTCAGGGTTGAGCAGAGATGAATATAAATATGGGGTGCGGAAAAAGAATAATGGAGAATAAAAAGATAAGATAATAATATAAATAATGAGACGACAAATTTTAAATATACATACATATTAATAAATATCCTTGCATAAAAATAATAATAGTGCAAAAAGAAAAAAAAATACAAAAAGACGGGAAGGGAAAAAAGGTGATAATGAAAAGATAGGTTATTTTATAAAGAAATGGTTCTATTTTCAATTTTTTTTCTAATGTTATAATAAAGTCTAATTAAAAAAAAAAATTGTTTTGTTTCTTGCCATTTGTTTTACGATACATTTTATCGCTTTAAAAAAAAGTTTTTCCTAATTTAACAATTAATTTTTTTAAATATTAAAAATTTAAACAAGTGGCTTTTATATTCATTCATTTTTTTTATAGATGTGTCATTTGCTCAATAAATTAATAAGTGATCTGTACAATTGGATTACGGTGTGGGCAGTTGCCAAAGTTGTTCAGTGCGAATAAATCCGCATTGAACAGGCTCTCTACCCCCTAGTATTAGTAAATCAATTTATGAATCAATGTACTCAACATTGTTAGGTTATGGCCCAATTAAGAGAGAGAGCGTTACATTTATGTAACACTTAATTAAAAGAGGACTGTTTGAATATCAATTATGACGTTCACTGGACCAAATATTTTCAATTAGTTTCAGATGGAGCTGGAATTCTCGTTCGAGCTGAGTGCCCGATGAGATCGCAAGGATTTGTACTATGAATGATTTTAAAAGATGCTTCAGATCTTGTTGTTTCTATCTCGAGATTGCTTTTTAAATGTTCCCAATTGTTTTACTTATAATTGACTTTCGTATGTGTTTGCCCACTTAAGTATATGTATGTATAAAAGCATTACTGTACAAAATCTAGTAAATAATATATTTTCTACTAGTCTCCTTTAGTGTTGGACAGAGATGAATGTGAGGGCGCATGAAAAGAAAAAAGAAGATACGTAAATAAATTCTGACGTATATGAAGAGCTTATAAAAGAGTGATAAAGAGAAAGAATTATGAACTTGTAACTATTGAATTATCTGGAAAACTTTTACTCGTAATTACATGTTATAAGTAAAAGAGCTTTTAAGCTTCACTTTTTCGTCAACGTTAGCTTCAACGTCCAACTATCGAATGCTCGCAAGTAAGTGTGAGCTCTGATTTTTAGAAAGCCATTTCACTTTTGAACGTTCGCAATGTAACAAAATCAGAAGTGCAGTCTGGGACGGACGGAGCCTCGCCTAAAAGCCGTACTCCCGTTTCGACTCCAAGTTTCCGTAGACACTGAAGTTTCAATTGCTACAATATGGATAGAGCGGCTAAGTGATAATGTTTGGAATCTTCCAAGTGACGCTTGTACGTTAACGTTGTAGAAACTTTTCAGTGCCTCTGCCTCTTATTACGTAAATGTTTATTTCGTAGCTAAGCTTCAGAGATAAAAGGTTTCAGCTATCGTATCCTTAATTGGTTCTTTGGATTATTTATGTGAAATACGTTAGTTTACCAATTTTATTATCAGTTTAACTGATTCTTAGCTTAAGGTTTACTTAATTATCGTTATGTTTCTTTTATGATTTTTTTTTTAATTTTATTAAGAAATATCTTTCTGTTTAACTGCGGGTGTATACTAATTATTTTATTAAACTATCTCGATGGTGTAGTGTTTAACCTCTTGTGTTGTTAGGCGGAGGTCTTTGATTCGATTCCGGGAAAATATAAATAGTGGAGTTAGGATGGTAGAAGGATTTGTTCAAACCACCCTGACTAGATACCTTCAATCTGTCGCCATAACAGCACTGCAGTGTTCCGACAGTCATACAAGAGCCGGACTATCTGGGCGAAAACGTATTACCGTCTATGGCCCCATTATCACTTAACATCGTGTAAAATTGAAGTCAAGTGTAGCCTATAATCGATGATTTTAAAAGATCTTAACCGGTATTTTTTTAAATGATTTGTACAGGTAAGAAACGTGTAATAAAATAGGTTTTCTAATGCATCACAAATAATAGTAATAATAATGTAGTAGAA
>DWQX01005596.1:0-12707 GCA_018245475.1 Pharmacophagus antenor
CATAGTACTAAGTTTGTATTTCGATGCCTTCGAGCAGCAATATAACTGCAATATGGATTTCCTATAAACTGGAACCACGCATTGAATTTTTAGATTATTTTATCTGTTAAACTTAAAACATTTGATAAGAATTTTGTTTGAGTTTGACAAGTGAAACCGCGTTTTATAATAAATTTTATGTAATTTATGGAACAATTCATCTTGCTTCAAGCAATGTACTTTAGTATTCAATCGGTTACCTTATTTATTTATTAGTCAATGGTAGCGTATGTCGGCGCTGGACGACGATCCTGTTTGAATGTAACTTATTATTAGTGCGTTTTAAGATTAATTTGTACATAATGAATACCAAATATATGTAATTGTACAGCGAAGCGATGAAATCGATGCGTTGTCTGTGCAATGTGGCCTTAATGATTTATATTAGCTGCGCTACGTATAGTTGAATGTTGATAATGCATTGTGTAAAGCTGTGGAAATTTATACGCCTATTACAAACTATGACCAAAATATTTATTAATGTTGAAATAAATCTAATTTATACTATGTCCTATATTTTATTTCTATCCACAGTTTATCGCATATTATCAACCGTCATTGAATCCAATTTTATTATTTCCGTGACACCTTTGGTTATTTCTGTGTAATATCTATTATCATCAAATCTTTGATGGAGGCATCACTTGATAAAAACGACGGCTACGGTGACAGTATTTTCAATATTTTTAATATTCCAAATTTTCAAAAGCCAACGTAAGGAAGTTTCTAACTAGTAACCTTATCCTTTAAACACTTTTGCCTAACAATCGCTTTAAACAAAATAATAGCTCGCCTATTAAACAAAATGCATGAAATTACATAATTGTAATTTGGTATCTCATTTGGTTGTCTCTACAAAAAGTTTAATATTTGCACGCTCTCTAAACGGATTAGGCGCGGCAAGCTCCAGCGGTACAGTCGGAGTTAAAGCAGGTGAGACAAACTAGGTTTAACTATATTTATAATCTGACCCTTCAATCAACAACATCACGATGTCAAAGAAGCGCTTTTATAATAAATCGAAACGAAGACATGAAGCATTTCGTGTCGTAAGCTCTTAACTATTAGGTGTAAAACCCAGCAACTGCTGATATAATTATAAAATACAACAATCACAAATGAAAATTTTCAATTTACAAAACTTGTTCTCTTTAAGCATAATGAGCTAGCTCCTTTTTTGATGTATCTAAATTTATTCAATGTTTCAAATATAATATATTACACAAACTATTTAAAACTTTACTTTTAGTTATAAAGATTCATACTAAAATATAATAATCTTTTAAAAAGATTAACAGAGTTCTAGTGCCTTTTTGTTTCTAATTCGTTATGTATTTACTGTTCATCCAAAATATGAATAAAGTAATCCGTCCAAATTAAATACTATATACTATTACACTATAAATAAAAATACTGCTATAAACATATTCTGAGACTTCGTTAGAGTTATACATCAACTCTATATTGTATGTAATGTATTACAATAAAGACGTCTTTCAATTATTGTATTAATCAAATTATTATATTATTAATATGAAGTATTACTTGTTAAATTTAAATGATTGTTAAGCTATCAATTAAAAAGCAACCTTAACCTTAATGTCATTAATTCTCTTTTTCATGCTGCTATTGACCTATCGGATCTTTTACTATTGGTATCGTTTTAATTTTCTTCCTGTCCTACAAATTTGCATGCTAATTTTTATTTTATCTATATGAAATCACAAATCTCAATAATGCACCAATAATAAATACGATGCGTTGACGGTCAAGCTAAAAAATATAAATACAAACATGCAATTTTGGATATATAATTATATACTTCAAACTACTATCGTAACTAACTACGCTTCCATTTTTATCACAAATATCTTAATTTGTTATACTTATATCTACTTTGTTAATAATTTCTCGAAACGTGCCAAATCTGTTTATACAATTTTATTGATATTATTAAAATAAACTTATACAAATATTCGAGTGTTTGTTGTGCTCCTTTAGTCTCACTATCTGACGTCACAGCACATATAACGCCCACTTCAGTGACGTCACCAGTTTCTACAGCGGCGAAGGTCACCCATATTCCTGCTAAAACAGCAACGCTAGAGCCAGATGTGGCTTTCCCGGCAGTCTTAAAGGGATCTCAAAAGCCGAGGGTACCACCTCCCGTTCCACCAAGAGGATCTCCAAAAGCTAAGCGTGGTGGAGGGCATTCTCAACCTTCCAGTCACGACACCAAAGGTGATTATCCCACTGTAAACGTACCAAACAAAGATAAACCTCCCAAGACACGTTTTGCAAGTAGTGATGATAATTTGAGCTTTTATGAGCATGATATAAAATTAAAAGAAGTTAGTGCATGCCGTGTTGCAACTTCTATGTCAAATTATTCTGATAATATTACAAAAATAGGGGCAGCAAACAAATTTTCAGACTACATTGATAATAGCGATAACATGACTGAAAGAACTAATTCTACTAAAGATTTGGTAGCTCAAACTAATATGATGGCTAAATTTAACATTGATAAGATCGTCAGAGAACATTTGGATACGGGAGACTTTGATGGTGTATCATTCACTGAATCAAGTGAAGAGGAGACTATTGTCGCTGTGGAAGTAAAAGATTACGGCGACGAAAGCGAGGAAGACATTAGCCTTAAAGTAAAACCATCCAAAAATCCTTTGAAATTCATAACCAGGCAGAAAAAGAAAGTACCGAAACCTCCACCTATTGTGAAAGATACATCCAGTGATCGCTCTTTATTTCCGGACATGGTTGTATCATCGAAACCTCGAGTAGAAATAATCCAATCTAAGAAAAAGCCGACTGTACGTCCCGGTAGAGAGGATGTAGACAAAAACGTCACTAAACCAGGTTTAATGTATGGCCTGTCTAAGAAATTTAATTTCAACCAGTCAAAAAAAGACAGGTTACCTGAAAAAGAGCCAAAGAAAATTAAACCGAAAATTGAGATTAGAACTTACAGCGAAGAGCATTCTAGAGGTATGAACAAGGAAGATGTTTGTCATAAGAAAGCCAAATCGAAAATAGATATGTTCCAAAAAAATATCAGTAAAATGCAAACGGATTCTGAAAACAGCTCTCGCCGAGGTTCAGTTTCGTCTGTAGAGAGTTCGAGGACACGAAGGCCACCAACTGTTAGACGAAGAGATGTAGTTAGTGAAACCAAAAAGATATTTGAGGCCCGTCAATATGCCCATGGAACTACTGTTGCCAAGGAACAAAAAACATTTTCGCCTTACACCACAGACGTTAAACCTTTGCTGACAAAGCCTATAAGCGGCAACGTACACGAGAAAATTAAAAAATTCACAGTGATACCCGTGCCTGAAACTAAGATACCTGCTAGATCAACAAGTCAACAGCGCAGATCAAGTTTCAAAAGGAGAACAGACAGGAATAAAATTTTCCAAGTGACTAAAGATGTTGAAGAATATGTTTAGGCTACATTTAAAGATTAAACGAAAAGTGCATCATATAATTATTAAAGGAACGTTGTGTTTTGAGTTATTTTAATGTTAAATTAATAAATTTAACTATGAAGGAAAACGATGAACGCTTTGATAGACTACTTTGTGCATGGTATTTTGTGATTTTCTCATTTTGAAACTACTTTGCTAGTTGTAGATTTTGTACAAGTTTTTTTAATTATTATACGATACTTAGTTATACTTACCCATCTCATCTGTGTTGTGATTTGCATGTTATAATTCAACGCAATTATTTTGCACAGATTTCCTGTAAATTTCTTATCATCTGTTTATCTATTCGCTTTATAGAACCACGAAAGGGTAAACTTTTAACATGGTAGTTTGTGTTTTATTACTCGTTATCATTGTTTTTGATATTAATCGTGTCATAAATCTACACAAACTTATTAAATTTGTACGTATCTAATAGTCTGTGAAGATAAGACATTGTTATTTTTAAATACTTTCACAGTTCCCTTTAAGTTGCTTTCACCTTATCCCTGCGAAGATAAAGCTAGAGTATGGATAGTGCTACGGTAGGATCGTGTAGTAACGCTAGTATTTCGTCAGTCGCTGCGCCGCTATCTTGCTGCTCGACGCCGCCGCCCCCGTTCGAGGAGGCCCCGCCCCCCCGGACCAGCCGCACCAACTCGTCGTCGACGACCTCCTCGAGCGCATCGGGGCGGCGGCGCGGCGCCTCCAGCGCAGCCAGCGTCGTCACTACGTCGTCGGCGTCGTCGCTAGCACTGACGCCGGCTGCTTTAAGCAGCGCGCGAAGTAACGAGGCCAGGTACGCTAAAAAGATACTATTCGTATTCGAAGTTAAGAGTAATCTATTTTTCAATACATGTGAAGATATGTAGTCTATTATGGTAGATCGCACTAGTCTAGAGGAAGTTTATTCACCCTTCTCTCGAAGACTGTTCTTACTTTGAAAGCAAAATGCTTCACCCTAATGCGGGAAATATCGACGACGAAAGGATGAATTGAATACCTGCCGAATGCCTCCACGTACAGTTTAAATATATCAACTTTAATCTCTGTAAACATTGAATGTAAAAACGTAAATATATTTTAATGTTTTAGTTACCGTGTGGTGTAAGATGACCAGTATTATCCGAATGAAATAATTGGATGATAATGATCATGATAACGACGTAATAAAAATTAACGTTAGTATCACTGTATCAATAACGCACAGTGTTGGTTACTATTTTTTTTTTCAGTGTATGTTGGACTCCGCCTGCTTCAGTGGAGGGATCTACGCCAACTTGGACAGAAGGCACTCCGAGCTTTACAGAGTCTAGTAGTAGTGAACAAGGTATTTAATTTTAATCTACAATCACCAATAGAAGTAAAATTTTTAATCTTTAGCCGACACCAAAGAATTTCTTGTTTAGAAGCGTATGTGTTTTTACTTTTTTTATCTGTATTACTTCTACAGATCAGTCCAATTTCTATGATCCTTTTTATTGTGCGGAATAGTGGTTCCTCTATATTGGCAAAATATTATCTGCCTAAAAATTTGAAAGGAGAAAATGATAGAATCTAGAAAAAACATTTAAGTAGTTGTTGACGAGCTGAATTTTTTACAAGAAATATGTATTTAGGCTACCCAATAACTCCTGCCCGCGGTGCTACTCCGAGTGACGGTCGTCGTTCCCCCCGCGCGCCCCCGCCCCCCGCACGCATCGCACCACCTACCACGATCAACTGCCTCACAAGTGAAGTGGTAAGTCGCTAGATAGAAACGGTGCTGGGCTGGTAAACGGTCGACAGGATTATAGTTCACAATAATTGCCGAATATAATTCCCATAATATTATTGAAATAAAATGTAGTTAAAAACAATACTAGTTCTAGAAAACCATATGCGCTTAATAATTTATAATCTGCGTTCCTGTCAATCGTCTCGCCAAGTGTATGATGCTTCACTAACCTAAAAGCACGAATGGTAGGTACATGTCACGCGTGGTGGAGGATCAAATAACAAATATTTTGCATTAGTTATGCAAAAGCTTTTCAGTATTTGAATAAGGACTAACGGTTAAATTATTATTTCAATTCGATCTACTATTTTCTTATAATATAATCTAAAAAGTTGTTTAATGATAATCAAGGTCAGTCTGCTGTTTAATTATTAACCCCTTTCGTACGTTTTACCGTTAGTGTTTATTTTTATCTAATCTGCGCCTTAAGGATATTATTATGTAAACTATTTTTATTTCAGTTTGACTGCGATTAATGCTACTTTTTTTTTCGGACGCTGCTTTAATGGTGGTTGGTATAGCTTCACTTGAAAGAAAGAGTTGAAAAAGATTACAAATGATTAAGAGTTAACCACTAGTGTACATTTGTACCCGATAGCTTCGAGTCTGGTTTTTTTTAACAGTTTTGCCGCTAGCTTATAGATACTTGTTTACTAGTTAGCGTTTAATAATAAAAATAGACGATTTTTCGGTGCTTCCATTTATGAAGTGCAAATGAAACGTAAGCGTGACTGTTTCGATGTGGCTCAGAAGAATGTCTATAATATTTATTTTTTATATATTTTTTTTTTAATAATTGAAACGTTCGATGTTGGATATTATTTGGATTATATTTGAACGAGGTTCCGTAAGTTTGAAAATTCTATTAACATTCATAATAAAGAAACTTATCTATGGTTATAGTAAACGTTTCTTAAAATTTTACAGGTAATTAAATAGATTATATTCAAAACATCACATGTGATAGTTTTGTTGGTTAATAGATATTGTTTAATTAGTTTGTTTATTATAATTTTAAGCATTTTTGTTTTTTTACTTTTATTTATGCAGAATCAAAACAATTGTAATTGCATTTGATAATACTGAGTACTGAAATTTTGATGAATTTTCCATATTACTTTAACCTCTCTATTTTCTAATAATTATTACCTAAATTATGTCAAAGAAATTTCTGAAAACTTTATTACATTTTCTGGTATTTAAAAATTTTTCATGTTCAAGACTTTGTTAATGTTAATTCCTAACATCAAGAATTTCTTCTTTGAAATATTTTTGGATGACAACTATGTAACAATTTGTAAAAAACATGAATATAGTTTCATACTGTGACTTAAAAAATCTGAGCCATATTTTTACAAATTTAAAAAATGATGTTTTGCGTGGATCAAAAGTTCATAGTTGATAATATTATCGTGTTTGCATAGTACAAATTGATATTAACAATTAGGATTAATTTGAAGCGAACATTATGGAAAGGATGGGTACGGTGTTTCATTAAAATTAAAAAAAAAGATATTTCGTTATGTCTTCTGTGTTTCATAGTTAAAAACTTTTTTTTAATAAGTATTTGATAATCAAGTTTTATAAAATCGATTTTTAATTTTTAGGGTTACCACAAATTATACTTCGATACAATGTTGCGATTATCGAATTTGACCAAAGTCAATGTTGATTCTTTCGTATTAGGTCGATATAATAAACAAAAGGTTGTCAAAGTAAAGCAATTTCCCGTTCACTTATTAAAATATATAAATCGCTTTTTGTGTGTTAATAAAATAAGAATTCGATGTTTAACTAAGATCTGTAAGTATTTTTAGATTTTTTTTCACTTTCAAAATTTGTCGCTAATGAAAAAATTTGCAACCATCCACACTCTTACTCATTGGCAATCGAACCCTTGAGCTCCGTGTTATAATGCAAGCGGTGAACCACGAAGACGGTAAAATAATTTTTGAAGCATTTATTCTGCATCAATAGATCCACAATAATTATGGAACATTGAATAGGTACGAGATTGGGACCTATATCTTTTTATTAAACAGTAATGTTAGTTATTGCGTCTGATTAGGGTTAAGTCTAGCTAAATTACTTGACATTCAAATATTTTTTAAAACATTCAATGTTATTAGTAAAGCACCTAATCACATATTATGAACTATTACTTTGTGTTACAAAAAGGTATTTTATAAATTTTAACTGAAAAAAAGATTATAAAATACTTACAGGTCTAATTTAAAAGAGCGTGCTTCTTAGAGGAGACCTATATTTTTTTCTCATATTGTTGATAGTTTTTGATAAAAAGCCGGTTACATTATACATTATGTTATTCGAATAGAAAGTTTGAAAAAGATATTTGTATAGGAAATATTTGAATTTATCTTATTTTTTTATATCGCTCACTTTTTTATTGGTCAGTTGGTCTCCTCAGCAAGGACGAACGCTGGTGTAAAAAAAAAAATAGTCTGTTCTATGTCATTGTTATATTTATGTCGATATAACACTGTATATTATTGTTGTTACCTATTTAAGACAATCGAAATGTAGAATAAACATTTGAAAACTAATATTATCTGTAGATTAATGTTAGTTCGGCGTACAAATTACAATACTACCCCAATGATTAGTGAATTAGAGTTATCTTTGACACTTCTAAGTTTGCTTATACGAGACTGTCGCGTAGATTGATGCTTAAATTACACTTGTACAATGAGACAACATGTAATCCAAGATCATCGTGGATGTCGGTTACACATGAACAATATTTTTCAAATTTTAATTATAATGCCAGTTTCTACACACGTATAAATTATGAAGAGCATTTATTTGAGTTATTTTAAGCTTTGATATCAACTAATATCGTATTACACTATAACTGAATTAATATCTATTAAAGAATCATACACATTTAGAGTTCATTAGACACACACGCAGGCTTACGCTCATTTACACACACGATTATACACATATTAAATACGATACACGTTGTTTATATCGCAATAGTAGAAAGCTTTATAAAAATCATTTAATACTGCTGCTTGGCTTAAAGCAGTTTGCATTTATTTTACAATTTAAGTCGGATGATAGAGAAGGTAAGATCCTATATTTTTGCTATTATATCTTTTATCAATAGTTCCGTTTAGCCGTATATTAAAGTATTTACTTAGAATGTTCTAAATTTGCAGATAAAATAATACTTTAAACGTTTTCAAAATTGTCACTTATTGTACATTTTAAAATATTTAATATGGACATAATAAAAATAATCCAAACTTTTTAAATATCTCTAAATAAACAGTCACATGTATTTTTTTAAATTAACGTAAATTTTTGGAACTTATTAATATAAATTAAGTATATATTTTTAACATTATAATCTAAAATCTATTATTACCAATGTAGAAAAATTACAACCCTTTCGCGGTAATTGGTTTAAGAAGTAAACTTTTGAGATGTTGCTAGAGGCATAAATATTAAATGATATAATTTTGCAACAGGTCGAAATCAGTCACCTGACAAGCGAGACGTCTAACATGACGATATCAACTTACGAGGTGCATCAGCAAATGCAGATTGAAGAGAAACATTGTTAATGCTAAAATTGATGTGTTCTTACTATATTTATAAATTTACATTATCGAATTTGTGGGCTTTCGATTGTCTTAGGGTGGTATATGCATGTAGCGGTATTGTTTTTTGATAATTATTTATGTATTGCTTACATGAAAAATGTACTGATTTAGCATTTGGATACATCAAAATTTTGTCGTCACCGTCGAAGCAGCGGGTGTTGAATATTTTTATAGGTATATATTGTAATACCGCGGCTTCTTTGTAATGTTTACGAACGAATGCCTTTTGATATGGTCATGCCAAATCCGATGCTCAATGATCGCCATAACAAGTGTTCAAGTAGACATTACAAGTAAAACTTCCCATAACATCTATTTGTAATATGACCATAAAAAAATTTTTACTCACAAATATTTACTCCACATGCAGTGCAAAAAAAGTGAGTTAACCTAAAACTATAAAATAACCTTTGTAGAATCTCATATATATTTTTTGTTCAATTCAAGTTCAATCGATATTATGGGCGCCGGTTAGTCTATTTAACATTTGTCATAGATTAGACACTGTTCAAATATGTACCTTTTAACATTAATATTTAGTATTTATGTAGCTTTTTTTACATGAAGCTCTCTACTGTTCCAGTATTTTATTAGGTGTGTTGGTGCTTTGCTGTTTTTAAAATAATTTATCGTATTTGACAATAATCGTGCTGTTTGTGATCCCAATGACGTATGCAAATGTATTATGTCATACGGTATCACAAATGAAAAGTAATTTTTTAAGTATTAAAGCAGCTGTTGAAGTAATAAGTACTAAATAGGAAATAATACACTTTAAAAAATCCACAGACGAAAGAATAATTGTTTTTATATATATAGTATTTATAAAGAAAAAATAATAATATTAAGAGAATTTTACATTTTGGGAATTTGTCTCTTATTCAAATTATAACAACTATTTTATTAATTATATCGAATGAAAAGAACTCAAAGTTATACAATTGATTTAATTTTGCAGAAAAAGTTTTGAATTCAATGGACACGTTCCTAAATATGTCATATTTTCCGATTCTCTTTTTTATTTAAACATTCTAGCTAGATAGTACTAATTACTTTATCAACTATGGATAATATAATAGAGGCGAATTGCAATAATAAATGCATTAGTAAATGCAGTCATCTAATAAATTGGTTGGTTCCAAAACAAATTTAAGTATATCTCTACAAGTAAATCATTACACTCGCTTAGTTTTTTCCGACTTATTAGACGTACGTTGATGTGTATATATGATCTAAGAAAAAAAAGTAATAACCTACTGCCATAGTTTTTATAAACGTTAATAAATTATTTATAATAGTCATATTGTTAGAGTCATTATCGATTTAAGGTTACGGTCGTAAATTTTGCTCATTATTTTAGAGACCGTTAATTGAAACCTATATTATTATTTAATTTCTTTTGTGCTAGACTGATTCTTTTACTAACTATACAATTTTATCTTTTTACTATATACGAGTTTTTTACTTATTTTTCTTATAGTTATGATTTTTTAGCATTAAGAACAATGCCATCTCCGTTTGCTTTAATATCTTGGAATTTTTATTTAAATGAATCTCTTTTTTTTAGCTTTTAAGTAGAAAATATTTCTTTTCTTTTAATAATCTTAGTTATCTCAATTCCTTTAATAGATATTTATGTCGTGAATTATGTTTTGTTTAACAATCAATTCAATTATATCAAAATGAAGAATTTTACAAATTACAAAAATTGCATTTATTAAATTGTATTAACCACGACTATTAATTTTACATCAATCAATCATATTAAAACAATACTTCTATAGATATGTAATAAGTGTTTTGCTATGTAGCTTTGATAACGTCTCTGTTCTTGTAAGTTTTACTGACTACTTTGACGAATTGTTATCTTGTTAAAATCACGAATGTGTATAACTTTGGACACTTTTTCTATATTGCACTAACATCAAAAACCTTGTAGTGTCAAAGTCATTAAGAGAGCGTGTATGTTTATTTTTTTATCTATGCTCTTGATATCAACACTTTCAAAGGCTATGGTTGTTTCAATGAGTACGCAAATGTCTTTAAATAAAGTTAAAATAATATTACATTAATCCGAGAATTTATAGCTAGCGTATGAAGCCATAGATATCAATTACCTTTGACATTAGGTTTTCGGGACGCCTCGTTCATTAAACAATTTACTATGCATACTTGTGTCTAAATTTTCAGATTTTTTTTTCATTCTTTACGACAACTTTGTTTTTATATTTATTTCCAAAAGTAAATGTAAATTAATGTATCAAATTAACCTCCTCGTAAAGATAACCATGGAAAAACGTCCGTAAAACTAATGCTGATACAATAATATCTTTTAGGACAGTATTATTGTGTTTATGAGCAGAGACGATTATCAATATGATTTTGATGACGTTAATACTTGTTATTACCTTTGTACAGCGTATTGTATCTTGTTGAAGGTTGCTAGCGCTATTGTATACTGTATAATCGATGTGTATGTACTAAGGAAAGGTACTTATCTGTATATCAAGAAGATATTCGAATAAAAATATATAATGCGAAATGTATTATACATTGTTTTCTTTTATTCAAACCTGAACTATCATATTTTATACGCAAATACCACAATCGTGTTTGTATGTTTTATAATTTTTCTTATGCTGTTGAATTTTGTTCACACTTTACACTCACTTGAATAATATTTAAACGTTATGCACCGTAGATATCTCGATTGTTGTGGTAACATGTATTTTTTGTGCAGTTAAAGTTTTGTGCTAACAGATTTCACAATTGCCGTGTTTTCAGCACAAGGTAAGATTAACTTTTTCGTGTTTCACATGACATTATACATCTTTAATTTATAATATTGTAATGGTGATATAAATCACGTAGGTCTAGAAGGGTTATTTTTTATTATGAGTAACCAAAATTTCACATTATGTTAAATGACAATGAAGCCATAAATGATGTGTGCTTGCTGGTAATGCCCTGACTCTCATAAATTTGTCTGCCGGAAGACAAAAATGTTTTTATAGCGGCAGATTGATATTGCGATATTGATTTTGTAACCCAATACCTCAATCTCATTCTGGGTTCGAAAAAATTCTACCGCATTTCAAACTACTACCTATATAGCCACGGTAACGAACAAGTGATATACACATGGCAATGTAAGCGAATAGCAGCTGCATAACGAAAGCATTTAAACTTACAATAAAATGACTATTTATTTTAAAGCGAATATAGGCAATATGGGCCAGAAATTCATATAATTACTTGCAATATTAGAAAACCAAGACAAACTATGCTCGTGCTAATTCAAATTGACAGTTATAAAAATGAGCGTGATACTCTCTTAAAAAAGATTTAAATAGAATAATAGTAAAGTAGTATATAATTAATTCTAGTAGTTCACACCACACTGCGAGTTAGTGTTACCATGTTTTGCTAATCATCCTTTTTTTTTTTCATTTTACAGACGAGGTTATAATACATTTTGTATGAAAATCTGCCAAAGAAGATATCAACAATCATGAACATATATGGTTTCCATATTGCATTTATTAGAAATATTTTAATGACCATGTGCTAGTAATTTGAATGTAAAATTTCAATTTTTTATTTATTGTATTATTTTAGTATTAGTATGCGTGTTTTTCTTATTATGTTGTTCATAACATGATGTTTTTAATATTAAAAGATAATAAAAATCTTTTACTACACGGTGTTTAATGGAGAAGCAGTTTTTTTTTAGAATTAATCTAATAAACAAATACATTATATATATATATATATATA
>DWQX01005597.1:0-12706 GCA_018245475.1 Pharmacophagus antenor
CAATCATCAGCCTTTGTCAGTCCACAGCTGGACGCTGGTCCAATTGCACGCCAGTAAGCCTGATCTAATCTAGTCAATATTTTTTAAATACAAAGTTGTTTAATGCTGAAACAGCTTTATGAAGCATTATTAGTTCGATTTTTATGACTTAGTTCCTTTAACAAAATCTATTTAATACATATATAAACTCCATTTATTAATGAATATAAGAAAAAACAAATTACTCTTTTACATCGTATTTACTGTTATGAAATGTAATTGTATATGATTAATATACTAGTTTCACATGATTACAGTGATTTAGAATTATAAAATTTTGATACCGAACGAGGCCAAATCTCTTTTCCAGATAATTCCGTAAAAAGACCAAACTAAATATTTTCACACCCTCAAGACACGAATATACCACATTATTGTTTGCATAGCGATAAATATTCGAAATATTTTGAATACCATCCTTATTGTTATCAACATGGCAAAGGTATAGGAACACGCAGTTCTTGTAAACGATTTGAACGAAATACCGATTTAAATAATACGTGATGACATACGCATCGTTCAGTCAACTGAATATTTTAATATCCACACTGTGACGTCAACAGCATATGCATTCAATGGACGCCAGTCCATGTCAGTCCAATCGGAGTGTCCAGTTTGACGTAACGAAACTTCTGGAAAGTTGCCCGTGGGAAATGACACAGTGCGCTTGTCTACCATAAATTTATTACGCGAAAAAAAAATCTTCGTTCCAAGCATACAAGAGATGTTACAAAAACTAACAAACGAACGTCATAAACATGACCAATTAACGTACATTATGTTAAGCCTTAAAAAACATTACAAAAAAAAATATTGGAATTGTTAAACTTTCGCATATAATTAAAGCAACATGAAATCTAAATGCTACGCACTAATATCAGATCTATTTGCGCAAAACGAGCTTTTGAAGAATAACTTGTAACGTAATACCATAAGCTCATTTTAAGTAAAATTTGAAAGAATCTGCCAGTACAAACCTTAAATCCAATGAAGCGAGAGGTAATAAATCAAAAACTATATCTAACAAATCAATAAATTTCAAATAAAGAATGGGACATTTAAAATAAAGCTTTAATAAAACATTGCACAGGTAATAACAAGTTAATATTAGTGATTCCGCAGATTCAAATGTGTGAGCATGAATGCTCACTCATCATTAATATTTATTAAGAAATTATTTTATTGCTTTCTAAAAAAAGGACGTTCGATTTCAGCTCTCGCAGTGATAAAATTATCTTATTCAACAAATACAACTTACAAGTGCTATGAAAACCACATCAAGTAATTCATCATCATCGTACTCTCTCGTACTGTATACAATTTATTTAATATCTTCCACCTCACGAAAAGGTGCCGAAACGAAAAAAAATAAGATAATAATGATTAAATTTAGAATTAGTAATGCAAAAAAAAAATGTGTCTAATGTTGAATACTGATTTATGGATTCGACAGACTGGGTTTGGTTATCTATTCGTAATACGAATCTAACGGTTTACATTTTGTAGGTCCTTGCACCGTGTGGCCTGTTCGCCGGCTATCGGGCCATCTGGCCGCGGTATCGCCGCATCTGACGTGAGCTTCGCAGGCGGAATGTGCTGCCGACTTAAATGTATGCAACACAACGAACCTCTTTGTCTCTGAACCGTAGGGGTACACTGGTGCGCTAATTTACGTTTATTGTGATATAAATAAATGTAATGGCAATGAAACGTCTAGGTTATGGTATGGTTTGGAATAAATTGGATGGAAGATTTACTAGTGTGGGAATAATGTGGAAACTTTGTGAAGAAGCTACTATTAAATGCTTTGTAGCTACAACGGATGGGATTTTTTTTTAGATTAAGCTTATTAATTGTTTCAGAAGTAAATGAATTTAAACACACTGTTATATTTTATCTGAACAAAAAAATCGTCTTCGGAAATAAACCTTACTTTGTGTGAAAAATGTTACACCATTTACGACATACATACATAGTGTCGCAGTGTTTTTGCTGCTATGAAAAAGAATTCAATAATTAGTAAATAAAAATTACATAACTTAGAATAAATATTCAATATTTCAATGAGATAATTCTGTAGTCATAAATATCACTCGACACTCTTTGTAGCATAGATCTTATTATTATAAATATAAATATTTACACTATAATGATCATAAAGTATTTTGTAAAGTTTGTTATGTTTTGTTGTTCTGTAGCAATATAAAATTCCACAGAGAAAAAATATTTTATCAGGCTGTAAACTGTACCAGGTGCTACATATTTATTACCGGGGACCATAAAGTTAGTTTTACGCGTATTCTTGGATCGGAATGATTTTCCTTGATACGACTATGTCCTAGAAGTAATGCATATTCCAACAGCGGACAAGAAATATTAGGTTGGTGCATATGAAATGTCGGATTTTTTTTTCGTGCAAACGTTTCTCTTCCTGTTTTCGGTATGCTTTTGTTTTTGGCATTGGAGTCACATTTCAAGAAAGGAGATTTTCTCAAAAGTGTTCCCTTTTGTTATTTGTTTTGAATTTTCTACCGATATGAATTTAACCGTTATTCGGGTAATTTTTTTGTACGAGTATCAACTTGGTAATAATGCTGCAAAAGCTGCACTCAACATACACCAAGCGTTTGGGAAGAATACAGTTAACGATCGAAAAGTGCAGCATTGGTTTGAAAAATATTTACCTTATATTTTTAACGCATCTGATTTTGTTTGATAATAGAATATTGTCCCTTGTGTTAAACGTCTCTGGTCTACGAGTAAATTTATAGAAATAGCGAACTATTTTTGATTTCTAACACACTGTATCTACAGTGTGTTAGAAATCAAATAATTTGTTTGTCATAGCATCTGCTATGACAAACAAATTTAGAAAGAAATAGCAACTTAAAAATAATAACCCAAATTAAAATTGATAACCACTAAGGTAGAAGAGTAGATACTATAGGATCTGTAAGGGATAAGATCCGAAACGAACGACAAACGAAATTCGACGGAGAACAACAGTGGTCGATGTAGCTCTTAAAGTCAGCAAGTGGAAGTGGCAGTGGGCCGGCCACATCTGCCGAGTCACCGATGGCAAATCGGGCAAGAAAGTCTTGGAGTGGAGACCGCGCATAGGACAAAGGAGTGTAGAGCGCCCTCCCACTAGATGGACTGAAGATTTAGTCAGGACGGCGGGAAACGGCTGGATGAGGGAAGCAGAGAACCGCATATGATGGAAGGCATTGAGGAAGGCCTATGTCCAGCAGTGGACTGACACAGGCTGATAATGATGATGATGGTATAGGTAAGGTAGTAAGGATAGTCTTTATACGGTAATAACTGATAAGACGTACCCATGATAATAAAAATTGGTAAAGGAAGATGAAGTTAATATCTATTCAGGAGTCATATTATTGTTGTGAATTATTGGTAATAAGAATAAAACCAAAAATAGAACCGCGAACGAGTGATGGCATGGAGGACAAAGATCTGGTTGTAATGAAAACCTAAAACTGGAAAGGAGAAATTTCTGACGTTGCTTAAGAAAATAATCTCCTTTAAAGGCAGGCAACGCACTTGACTCCACGAGTGTTGCGGCTGTCTGTAGGCGACGCTGATCACTTGCCATCAGGTGAACCGCTCGCTCGTTTGCCTACTATTCCTATAAAAAAATATCTAACTCAAGCATCTCATTATCCTTGCGATAAAATCAAATGAAATTTGGACATCACTGAACGGGTTCAGGTCACGCATCGTTCACGAACCATCTAAAAAACCTCGCGGATACAGATATGCATGAAATGAATCTCAAATTTCAGTCGGTACATAGCACCACTAACAGAAATTTGAAATTATCGCTTCCGTTGAAAATCTGAAACTTGATGATATGAAGAAAATTTCGGTTGTACTCCAATCCACGATCAGCCACCAAACAGACAAGTAAACTTTATTCTTAATTTATAAACAATCATAATTATATCGGCATTCGACAATTTCAGAATGGAGTTAACATGAAGAAGTAAACATAGCGAAACGGTTGTGTTGACGACTGGCTGGAATAGACACAAGTTTTTTATTTTTTATTTTTTAAAATGTCAGATATTTTGTCTTGTCATTTTGTTATTCAGGTGTCTGCTTTTATAATTACTTGAAAAAAAAAACACGTATAGAGATCATTTTACAGTCGTCGCATTTTCACATTATTAGTTAATTCTCCACAAAACATCAACAATAAAGTATATTTGATAACAGCTCGTGTGCGAGATGGATCACAACGGTGTGATAAAATCTGAATCTTTCGAAGCGTAAATCGGCTGAGTGAATCAGTCGACAACGCCGGTCATACTAATGTCAGCGCCATTAAGTTTCCGGCACATACAGCGTGCGTCCCGTACTACGTGCGTGCTCGCAAATTTGACTGTTATGACCATTTAACTCAGTTTATGCCTTAGCAACTGATCATATCGGCGGTAGAAAGAGACCGAACCAGCTCGCACACCTATCTCGGACGCGGCGTGGGCGAAATACAAATCAAAAAATTCTTTCCAACTCCTAATGTTATATCGGTCAATTCGGTAGCGACTAATGCACGATCCGACAATGATTATATCAAGCCGAAGGACAGAACCGAGACGGCGTAGCAGCGTAATTAATATTTAACAGTAATCAACTGTCCGATGCCACAGATTATCCGACATGCTGCCAGAAGAATTCTGGAATGTTCATTAATATTCGTTATAATACGCTCTTTGCGTCTTATTGGATTTTGATTAAAAAAAAAATGTATACGAATTAAATGCGTTTTACTTATTGCAACATTAAAGCGTGATCGCTTTATCTAAATTATGTTATAGTCTATCAAAGAGAATAAAACTGCAGCAGACCATGCACTCGTTTAAAAAGTGTGCGAAAATGCACGCCTATACTGTTAAAATTAATGTGTTTTAACTAATTTCTTAAGTCCTAATTTGAAAATTTCTGTTTGTACTTTCTGGATTTTCTGCTTCAGTGACAAAATTTTGCTATAATAATTAACATCAAAGATAGATAAGACAAAGCAATGAAAAAACACTAAATAAAAAAACAAGATTTATGATAATTCAAAAAGCTGATTAATATTTTAGGTTAAGCAAGTTGCCAAATTGTCTAGCTCGTCATAAGCAGTGACTTTCTCAAATATAAGGAATATTAATCAGTTTAAATAAAATAAAAATAGAGGACGCAAAAGTTCTGAACAAACGATTAACACGATTGAATATATTTCTTGAACTCGAGACCTCACTTTTTCAGACTTCAATAAGTTATATCGCACGGTACATTGATTTCAGTGACAATGTTACAATTATTAGAAACGTAATACAATATAATTGTGATATTCAGATCAAAACACGGACCATATTTTTTTATATTTATTAAACGGAATTGTTTGCTAATTAACATAACAAATTGACTATTGTCAGAATAGCGATTTATTGAGAATCCTGATTAGCGGAGCTCATTATCTACACATATTCAAAACTTATTTTTATTGCACCGGTTTTCGTCGAGTAAACGCATGCGCCTCACGAGCGCAGAGGCGAGCGTGTCTCGAATTACATGCGGCGCGGACGTTAAAAGCGGCGAGTACGCTCGGGACACTGCCGACGGATTAAATCTGGCCGATTTACATTTTGCACACCTCAAATTAATTAATAAGCACATTTTGATTTTAAACTCGTAACGCGTTCTGTTTTTGCTTAGTACGAATATTTTTAATGGGACATCTATCGGTTATACGCTATTCCCTGGGCACTCGCGATGCGTCTATTGTTATAATTGATTTATCATAATAAACTTAAAAATTTAAGATATACCTTTGTTAAAACAGTACCAAAATAACTTAGCTGATTAACTTTACAAATTAACAGTTTGAAATACAATTCAAGGTAGAATGATGAGCGAATCTTTATCATGACCAAGCCAAGCGTCTATTGCGACAAATGAACGGGAAAAATATCAAGAGTCATCATACCGAATATTCAGTAATCTATTCAATTATCTCGTATCATTTAATGCCAATTCATTAGAATTGCAGTCCGGCGGTAGCGTATCGTTTCCGAGAACATGTTAAAAGTCGACTAAACGTATCGCAGGCGTTACAAATCGACTCCAATGAAGCTCCTTGTCATTCCGCGACGGCTGCAGTGCGCATTGATGGGATGCCGACACAACAAACGCCCGTTGAAAACGAGCATTTGCTTATTTATAGCACTTTGTGTTCAATTTTCGCACGAGCGGAGGCCGAATTTCGCGGGAAAATGACAACAGTATGGGCAATGGGTCAAGAGCTGAGCGTTGCATGCATGAACTGACGCCGCAAGTCTAGGGTCTGAATGAAAGATTTTCTTTCTGTTTTAAATGAGATAGTAAAACATTTTGAAGTTCATGGAGAAGAATGATACGTATATGGAAAAGAACCAACTGATATTCACAACTTGCCTCATTATACTAAAGTATATAAGACTGAGGAGATCATGATAGTAAAATAAAGAACTAAAGCTAAAGAGTAATACTAAAAAGTTGTCTTTAAAGTGCCAGAATTAGATAAAGAGCAAGGATCCCCAAACTATTTTGGACAAGTGACCCCTTTTCCAAAATAAACTGTTACCTCAGACCCCCATGGCCAAATTACCGACTTTTAAGATCAACCCTCTTGTTCATAATAGTCCGCTGACTTAAAACAGCCGCTACAGAGTGTTATTTTTCATTCTGACTTAGGTCCATAGAGGAAGACAGAGTGAAAATTTGCAATGCTCTAAGTTAGCAGACTATTATGAATAAGAGGGCCTATCTTTAGTTTTGTTCACGTAACACAACATAAACAATACAGTACCTACCTATCTTGAAAGTTTTAAATAAGAACTTGTGTTGATTTAAAAGGGGATTTTTAGGCCTCCTCGACCCTTAAAATTAGTTATATTATGTCCTAGATAATGAATAAAACATATTGTAAATGACTTCTTTTAAATTAAATAGTAGAAATCAATCAATAAATTAAGATTGAACTGTCCGTTAGCATTTCAAACAAGCTTAGCTAATTGACGTATTTCTATCAACACTCCGAGAATTGATAGCAATGGATGATATTTGTTAAAAGAACGCAAACGTTTCGCTATCGAAGTATTTCGTTTTGCAAATAAATACTAAGAATTGAAACTAATAAAATGGCGTTAAAACATTTTCTATTCAAAGTCTCGATGGCTCAACAAGTACGCCGTCACTCAATCTCACTTGATTGTCGGGTGAGGCGCCTAACCGAATGAATAAACTAAAGGTTAGACCACTGAATGTATTAATGCAAAACGTGTAACTACAAAAACCATACGTGAACAAAGAGTTGCGACTGCACCTCGTTACTCAAAAAAAAGTGATTTTTTCAGCGATTGTTTATTTTAATATGAAGAAGTGTGAAAAGGAACACGACATGCGACTAATAATAATTCATACGTTTACAATAAATGATTATAATATAAATATATATCTGAGACATTTCATACCTAGTATTCTGATACCAAGATAGGTATCTAAGCGGCACCTGATGTATGGGTTATACTTCAAGGCAGTGCTATCAATATACATGAACAATATCTATGTATGTATATACATACGTAGACATTTTAAAATAAATGCTTAAATATAGATAAACAACCAGACGCAGGACAAACGCAAATGTTTATCACATAAATGTTTGTCATGTGCGGAAATCGAACCCGCGACACCTGATGTAAGAGACAGACTTACTACCATCACACCTTTGATTGAACAACAATGACGCGCTATAATACATTTACAATTACAAGAAATTTCACACAACACCACTTCGATATAATCTCATTTAAAAGTAACACAGTACGTTTCCACGATTAGGCTAGACAGGTAAACCCTTTCGCTAACAGAGCCTCAAGAGAAAGACTGCTACCACAGTTCAAAAGTCTTATTTATATAAATAAAGTACCAATTGTCATATGTTGTAAAATTTATCTCCAATGTGAACTTAGTAATAATAATAGATTTTTAATTCAACTCAGCAAGCATAATTCAATGAACACATCAAGAAAAAATGTAAAATATATCACAGAGAGAAATGAATATAACAAACAATGAAACCTAATAATAATATTAATATTGTGTTGCAACGCTAAATCGAAAGGGTAAGGGTGGCAGCAACAGAGCCCGCACATAGAATTGTGTTACATATAATTTAGAGAAAAACGTAGTTAACATATAACTTTAAACAATGTAGCAATCATAAGTGTACTTATATCTATCATCCAAAATAAAACAGAAGGTATGCTAAGCTTAACAAGCATTATCTATCCATAGTACTTTGGTAAGCAGTTGCTATAGTTTCATGATTGTAACAGCATCCACTAAGCACTAGGTAAACGTACTTATGATCAGCCTCCATTATTCTAACAAGATAAAGTTGTCTATAATAAGAAATTCTATAACACTGATATTTTTCATTGCTCTAAAAAGGTTTTTAAAAAAGATGTGATGCAAATTTTATCCGCTAAACAATTACAACATACGCACACACACACACACAAACACTCGCGCGCGTTCTTGCTCTATCCATGCTTTTATTTTAATTTTAATTTTTAATAATTTTATTAATACTTTGTATTTCTTTAAAATTAGTCCACAAGATATTACTTTGTAAACGGCTTGTGACCTGTCGATATGTAAACATTTATATGAACGGCAATATAAGTTGTAAACTATGTATCTATAAATCTTTCTACCCGAAAAATGCGTATAGGGGTCTAACAAAACAACAGATGACTCATGCAGTTCGTCAGAGATTAGGATAATTGCCAAAACGAAAGAAGATCGTACGCCCGCAGCAACGCGGGGCGACGCGTCGAGCGTTCTCCGACTGCCGCCAGGATGTCCAATATCCCATAACGGCGGAGAGGTGCGCCGAAATGCGTGTCGCGACTTAACACGCGCGAGCACACGCCGCGGCCCGTGAGCGGCATCCTAATGAGTGCTGCCCGTCTGGACTATAAAACGCGTCCGCCGCGCCTCATCAGCACAACCGCTAGAGCAGTGGACGGTACAACTCCCTTGGCAACAAAGGGTGGCAGTGCAGTATAAGAAAAAAAAAATGAACGCCGCGCTCTTCGTCCTGGCGTGCGCCCTGTGGGAGGCCAATGGAATCCCATACCACTACTACGGTAGCAATATGGACACACGTAAGTAAAATGAGAATTTATCTAAGTTTCTGTAGACACATGAGCAATGTGACCGTGGCGCAGTGACACGCAGGTTCCCGGTTCAAATACCGGGGCACGTGAGTGGTGTTTGGATGATAAGAGTTTTTTTCGAATCTATCTGGCTACCACCTCCTACGTCAATCGGTCGCCATAACAGCAATGATGTGTTCCGACAATCATAAATGTAATATTCAGTATTATGGGCGACACGCTCCACAATCTACGACCTCATTGTCACTCAACATTACATGATTTTGAGGTCGAGTCTTAGTTCATTGCTGTAATCGCAAATTTTTAATTTTATTATTTTACAACATACTCTGAAATCAGTTTTCATTTATGATTACGCTATCAAATAAAGAACATTACCGTATTATTTGACCAATGTATTTGACTTTAGGCTCAAATATTTAATTAAACTAATGTCTCGGACAGTGTCGTACGGATCGGCCGACAGCAGCCACGGCGGTATGGTGCTGAGCCGATTCTACAATCCGTACTACGAGCAGCGCTCCCCGGCCGGCGGCGGCATGGCGGCCTTCATGTTCAAGCCCGAGGAACAGAGGCAGCCGCAGAACAGCCAGTACTACCTGCCCGACAGGCGCCGCCAGACCGCCCCGGAAGCGTACGTACCGCCGCAACAGAACGAGATATACTACCAGCAGGCACCGGAGAAACCCTACGCGGTTGAACCCACCGAGCTCGCCGAACCGCTTCCCACTGAAAAAGTCGAAATACCCACTACGGTGAAAGCGGTGACGTCGCCCGAATTGGAGCCGGAGATAGAAGAAGTGGAAGAACCGAAAGAGTCGAAGGAGCTCGCTCCGGCTCCGAAGAGGAGAGTTACGAAGAAGAAACAAGTGAAGAGGCCCGTCGATGAGGACGAAGAAGAGGAGGACTACCCACCGAGGATGCCGAACGGTGCTTTCTTCCCGATGTTCTTCGGTTGGGGCGGCGGCCGCTCATCAGGCGGAGCACCGGGTGGTGGCGCGACGGCGATAGCCAACGCCTTCAGCACCGGTCGCGGTGGCGTCGCCACCAGCCACGCCACCGCTTACGGCCCACCGAGGTCCGACAAGCCCAAGCTACAATAAGATATGATGATAACATTTATAAGTAACACGAAGGGATTTATAATTAATTCATTATTCACGTACGTAACCTCAGAGCCATCTAGCAGATATGTGTTCAATAGTGACTGTGTCTTTGAGTGAAATTTGATGTGATGAAAGTGTTTTTTTTTAATCGATCATTGGAACGCCATAATACTCATATAGTTGTATAATCGATAGAAATCTAATTCTCAACTAATCATGTTTTTGTACATTACATATACATGGTTTTATAAATATTAGTATTGTAAAAAATCATTTTTTCGTATGCGCAAATCTGCCAATATCGTCTTGAAATATATCATTGTTTAAAATATTTCAGTATTTTATCATTTACCTTTACCATGACATTCCAAACTTTAATTTAAAAGCAAAACATTTTTTCGGCATATTTTCTAATTGCTTATTTTGTGCTACAATATATTATCCACTATGTAATCGATCCAAGATGGCGGTAACACCTTACAAAGCAAAGAGACCAACATACTCTATTTAAAGAATAATGTACATTAATAAATTAAAATTCGTATAAGGTCTGGACACATTCACAAGGACAAATTGCCAAGGGCGACTCGAACTTGTTCCACGTAGAGTTCCATATTCTATACGCAAAGAAAATCACGTTTATTTTAAGAATTACCATATTTTTTTATTGTATCGGCAATAGAATTACACAATCTGTGAATATTTAAACTTTCTACACATTACTGTTCATGAGTTAGTGCTATCAGTTGACAGAAAGATAGACAGATGGACGGCTGAGGTTAAGTAATAAAGTACCGTTAGTCACCCTTTGAGCACGGGACTCTGAAAATGAAACAAGCTCAACACATAATTATATTTAATTATGTTTTTGTATATTTAAACGTCTGGGCTTGCATTGCCGGCACATCACTGAGTCAAACCCCAATAAAATCGAATCCAAACAAAAAAGTACATATTAAATAAAATATTGTAATTAATATAACCACATTATCGACCGGTGATGAAAAAGAAATTCTCCCATCTTGTCGTGTTTTAGTCGATAAACTCTTAACGGTACAGATCTTTTTTATATTTAAAAATAAATGAGTAGAGATAAGGAACTGAACAATGGTTTGAAAATTTGTCTCTCAATAGGCTTTAGCTACAAATCAGAATAACGGGCTAAACATCGCCTAATAAAATACTAATAAAAGTAAAAGCCTAAAAATCGGCTACCGGTCTATAAATAATTAAGTTAATAATGACTTATATGAATACATCACACGCTATCATAAAGATCGAGAAGATTGTAAATTATATGTTTACATGTACTTTGTGTTCTTCATAATGCTAATAGAGGAAGATTTGCTTGGTACATCCAGCTGACGTATTTCCGTTCAGATATGAAGTGCCAAAGACGGATAAGCTACGTCTAGACCAGCGGTCGGCAATCCGTGACTCTTCGAATCTTCGGCCATGGCTCTTCTGAACGCTCAGTTCAGGCACGGAATGTTACTTAAAATCTTGCGTTTTAAGAGACGAGTAAACATAAATATTTTTGTTTATATAGGTATGATACGAAGTTTTGTTTAATTCACTTTTAATAACTTATTTGGCGAAAGACAATCTCGAATATGTGCTTTTAAAAATAAATATTTCTGTAATGTCTCTTATTAAAGCAACTTATTTAAAAAAGAATGGCTTTTTGAATAAATTTTTATATTTGGCTCTTTTGGATGACAAGGTTTCCTACCCTTGTGGTCTAGACTAGTGCCCTCTACCGTCGTGAACTGTGTTTCATCAGGCGGGATCTCTATCAAGTGGTAGTTTAAATAATTAAATAAAAGAACTGTATATGATAAATTTTACGGCTTGCGTGATAAGCTTACCACTTTCATTGTAAATGGATATCCATGGTTCAATTCCGGGGCCACATGCGTAGTGAATTTCGGTGGTGGGATTTCTTCGTAACCACCAGGCTAACAACCATCCTCAATTTCAATCTGCCGCCATAACAGCATTACTGTGTTCGGACTTTGATACATTTAGGTGCTACAATATTCTGGATCAGAGCGTTTCTCCATCTACAGGCACATTGTCACCTTAAATCATATGAAATGAAAGACTAGTGTAAGCCCACAGACGAAATCTCGTGTACTTCTTGTAACGATCCTCCGTTGTTCTCGTCTTTTTAATCTTCACAGATTACTGGTGATATGACATTGATTTCCGCAAAGCCCACGAACTATGACTGCGTCCATGGGGAAGTTGGGAACCCGCTTGCCTTACAGGGCAGAGGTCCCTGATACGATTCCCGGACTGCAGGTGTAGTGAAGTCTAAATGGTGGT
>DWQX01005598.1:0-12702 GCA_018245475.1 Pharmacophagus antenor
TATATAAATAGTGTATATATAAATAAGTTACATTGGTTTGTCGCGCAATAGTTTATCGTAGGTCTGTCCATGATTTGTGATACAGTCGGCCGGATTGGATGAATCTAAGGTAACATAATTGTAAGGGTCATATGAAGTATCATCTAAACTCACTCTCGACTTAAGACATTGTGCTTAATGTGACATTAACTTAACCAGTATCAGTAAGACGCGTCATTTATTACAACGTTAACTCCATACTCGCATTATTACTTCCTAATATAAAAAAATATATACAATAATAGAATTTTTGTTATATGCTTAGAATAGAAATGACATGAAATTGTAAATTTACATTGACATAACAGGTATATGCTAGTCTGTTATGATAAACAAATATATAGCAATATGTCATATCAAAGTTTTTGTAGAAATAAAACCCCATTGTACCTTATTAACCTAATTGTTGTAATTTATTAAATTGATTTCAATATGTAGAAAACAAAATTTATTTCGATTGAATAATATATCAAATAAGGATTGCGTGGAATTTTGTCGCAAGTTTAAGAGAGACAACTATATCGAGAAATAAATTTACGAAATAACCCGTTTTCAAGAAAATGAGAAAGGTGCAAGGTGAAGACCAGATCGTACTCATAAATTGTACCATAACACTCGCTTGTGTGTCTCTGTTGTATCTTTACTGTGTTATTTAACAAGTTCACGCCGGTGCGTCCACCGGTGGCTCATAATTAACACTTCCATCACACGTATCTCGAGGCCTAAAATTAAAAAAAATCACAATAATCTGTCATCAAGCGGTAAGTACACGGAGGATATACCATACCAGCGTAAGTTTTTAAACGGTAATAATTTTAAATTAGCAGCTAAGGCATAGAATTAGTTTGTGTCACATCTTTTATACGAATTTGTTTTTCATTATTATAGTTGAAACACAAAATTTCGTAAACTTATGGTTGAACACGCTTGCCGTTCTACGAATATAAATATAATAAAGACTAAAAGATTCAAAAAATGAAGTCTATGTTAGACATCTTTAATAGAGTTAAAAATATATTTAGTTGTTGTTATGGCTGTCTCAAAATAATCATATTTATGAAGATTTACTAATAGCCATCATATTTCGTTATCATCGAGTTCAAAAATTTCATATACATAAGTGATACATGAACAAGTTAAAACTAATTTACCAAATGTGGTATGCATTCTGAATCCAGTCGATTAGTAAAATAATAAAGACAGAAATTATGCTAAGAGAAACACTCTTTTTTTCATACAATGCTAAAGTTCTGGAAGCAGAATTCAACGTAGTGCAAAAAAGTTCAAAAATGTATTAATACAGGTTTTATTCCAATGCTGTAATTTAATAATGTTTCTGGTTTTACTTAAAATTATATTTCCCCCTAGTCCAGACAAATGATACATGGTCTATTTAACCTAATCTAGGAAGTATTTAAAGCATCGCGGTAAGCGGTCAGGCATTGGAGCGTGGTCGACCGGTATCAGAAGCAGTTTCATGTTGTCTAGTTTGAATATAGAACTCGGGGAATGGTCCTAAATTATGTTTAAATTATTTATAGATATCATGATGTATATTTTATTTGATATTTGAATTTTTATGTGAAAAGTAAAAGCGGACATTTGCAGTAAATGATAAATATTAACTCATCTCGCAAGTCATCTTTATATATAAAATACAAAGTCCTCAATGAGCGACAGACCTATACATCAAAGTACTCTCTAAACCATTGGCCCCCATCACAAGTCCGATTCTACAAACGCGGAAAGGAGATTCAAATTTCAATGAATATTTATTATTAAGGATCAATGTTAATGTTAAATAAAAAAAAATCACACTCCCAGAGAAACGGGGGTCTAATTTAATAATTACTTAGTAAAATCACATTCTAGAACTAAGGACATGTGGTAAAAGTAAGAATATGCTTGTCCTAAGTCTTAAGTAAAATAAATACTAATATGTTATAAGAAGGAATTGGTAAAAACAGCATATTTTGTATTGACTCTTAACTAATGTACGTTCATCATAAACTAATCACTCTCAAAAAAAATATATTGAAGTATTTTTAGTTAGCAAGGGTTATCTTGTTGCAAATAACAGGTGCGATTTATTTCGTACTCATACTTTCTAACTAAGACATTTTTATTGTTTTATATATTACTTTATCATATATATTGTTTTCACTCTTGAACGTCCAACTAACTTGTTGTGATTGGTCACCTTAGTCGTTCCGCTTGAAATGCTCCGCCGTTTCTCTGTCGATCTCTAAGTTCATCCGATAATTTAAGTATTACGAACTTGATCTCCCTTCATACTAAATAATGAAAATCTATGACATAATTCACTGTTGCTGCTGCTGCTGGGTTCGGAGAAGTTAGCGCTGTCAGTATTTTTGACGACTTACTTTATTACAGCTTCATCTGACATTGGCTCACGAACCCGTGATCCGTGAGCTCAACTACTAACCTACACTGGCCAGAGAAGCTAGCTTGAATGGATTGTCTCTATGGCGTCATGTTTATCATGATTTCGAGTTATATAAGCATTACCCATTAATAAGGTCATTCAAAATGCATTAAATAAATAAATGCCCAAGAACAAGCCGAAATCTCCCTGCGAAGTGTTTCGTACCATAAACACCGATAAAATCACATTCCTTTTAAACTTTATTTTTTATTATATTTATTTGTTGTTGCATCGGCATTAAAAAATACAATGGTGAAAATATCAACTTTATACCTTTTTTATTATATTCTGCTCCACCCCCATTGTTTTTATATACTACATTGGTTTTATTTATTTAAATATTTTTAACATTTTCTTAATATTAACTTATCTTAATTATTATCTTATACTACTGCTTTTCTTATTCTATCACTTTCTATTTCGTCCATACTCTGGTATGTCCGTGGTTACATTTCACCTTAGTGTCTTTTATTATTCTTATCTATTTGCTTACTTGTATCACAAGTTCTACCTTTTATATTTCTTACCATGTTATAACTATTTATTTTATTTATATTTATTACTTCTATCACTATATGAAAACTTATATGTAGAGTAATACCTATACATTAACTATCTTAATTTTTCTTATTTACTAATTTTCATATGTTTATACAGTATTCTATGAATTTATCTCTATTTTTTTTTCTGTTTATAATTACATGTATCCCATTTATTTTATTTTTGTCACCCATAACCAACTCTAAGTCATACCTAGCCCTTGTAAATATGGAACAGTCCACCAGTAGTTGAAGGACCGTTTCTTCTGCTGTTCCATCGCACGAGCACGATGGGCTCTTCCGACACTTGTACGAGTACTTGGGAAAATCCACCGTGTCCAGTTCATAACTGCGTCAATTTTCTTGTAGGGCGAATCTTCATCACAAGACTACAAGCTTCTGTCGCCCCAAAAAAAAAAACAATTTTGTTATAGCCGCGACGTTGCCATGGTATCTATCCTCCCATTCTGGTAGCGATGCTTCCCGGATCAGCTTCCTTATATAAGACATCGGGTATCTGTCATAGTCCGGATTCTTTTTTAATCACAGTGCGGCTGTCTTGGCGAGTTCATGAACTCACTCATTGCCAGGCAGACCCGAACGGGCTTTCATGCAAAATAAGGATGTATCTCTAACATCTTTATTCTAAGTGAAGGCTCTTCGAAGGTTCTCTCTAGCAGACGGTGCCAGAGAGTGGAGCAAGCCAAGATTTTTTAGTCTCGAGCGCTGCTCTAATGGAATCACTGTACAAACAATAGCTCGCCACCCTCCTTTTGGCAACGCTAGTCGCCTCGCATAAGGTCAGGAGTTTCCATTGAAAGACTGTGCAGTACGCGGACAGTTTTTACATTCGCTTCTGAATCTCGGCCCCATCTTTCCATATGGAAAGTGAGGCTCCAACCTTCTTATACGAAGATGGATGTTCGGTCTCTGCGAATCCCACCACACATTCTACCTCCCTGTCGCTCACCACTTTCCGAGATAATCCCTTCCCGGCTTCGTACAGCACAGCCTCCCGTATCCTGAGGTTGATGTAGAAAATCCCGGCCAGTAGTAAGGCAGAATGGAGAGAGACCGTACGGTATAATCCGTAGAACTCCTGTGCGAAGCTTCTCTACACTGTGTTGAATAGACGCTACATAAGATAGAGCCCGCTGACAGACGGACGGTAGAAACTTATTAATAGGGTTCTGTTTATCACTCCTTGGGTATAGAACATTAAAAAGATTTCTAAATAAAAAAAAGTTGTGTTAGTACGACGCCCATAAAAATACTACTTTAGAACTATTGATATTTGATGTGTCTGCAATGTATAATAATATTATTAATACAACGTCTTAAGACTGTTGAAGCACCTTTCCTTTAAAAATAAGGCTACGTAAGTCATGGACATGGACGACATATGGTGACGTTGCTCAGTAGTTACAATCGCCGCAGCTGAATACGACCAGGCAGACATCATCACCATAAATATTATCTATTTCAAATAACAACTACTCAATACGATCTGTAGGATTGTATAGATACATTGTCGATAATAATAATAATAAAAAAATTACAGTGCACTCTTTCTCAAGATTTTGTTGTTTCTATCTCATGTTACACCTCGGCAGATGTGACGTGATACAAAAAACTAATTCTTAATCAATTCGTATGAATAGGTCAAAGATCTGTTTCTAATGTGACTTTACAAAATCTATTAGTTGTATAACGTGCAATTAATAATGAAAATGTAAACAGTCAAATTCTTATTTAACATAAACCTTGTCTGTTTATGTACCAGCCAGTATAATATTTGACTTCATTACCAAAACATTATTTGTACTTTCATTTGTAATTTAGCTATAAGTCCGGTACGCAATGTATTCAAAACATACCTTGAATAATAGTAATGTACACAAAGTACAATGGTATATACTGTAATGGTACAAATAGTATACATTTTAGAAGCAACAAGTTTCATAGCTTTATAATTGACTTTTCACATCTCTTTCTAGAGTCATTTTTAATAGAATGATATTATTTGAATACTAACTCGTTCCGATTATAAAGGACAGACGTGTTCGCTATAAGAGTTGTTAATACAATTTTAGTTTAATGAGTTTTAAAATAATTATTCAGTACGTAAATAATACGTCGACGTCATTTTCATGTATAACTGCATAGTGAATGAAATATTACATGTACAAGATGGGCTTTCTCAAATAACCAAAAAAGTACATTGAAAGATTTTTATGGCATTGTATCTAAATATAATCAGTTACATTATTGTCATAATTTTAAATAAACATTATAATTATTATTTCCGTTGTAATACAAACGATTTTCTTTAAATTATTGCACATATTGCAGTGAATTCATTAGCTCGATTAAAAATAGGTAATGCGGTACTCCCGCAGCCACACCAGTTTTAGTTTGAATAATTATAGCGATCGGTGTGGAAGACTAATTTAGATTCTCTGTAGGAAGCAACAACGAAGAATAAGTTTATATTATAAAATTAATATTTATCATTTACGACCTCCAAATTTTTTAAAAATACAATCGAGAATCGTTCACGTAATCTAACGTGCCTGCGTTAAAAAAAAAGATAAAATAACTTTACTTCATGCATTATTGGTTAAACGTATTTAAAAGCATATAATGCGTCATTTATTATACAAATTACAAATGCCACACTCTTAATCATGCACATTTTTATAAACAAAGAGTAAAAACAATAAAGAAAACATTAAACATGCTATCAAGACGTCCGTGATATTCTCGTATACCACATGTTTTACACGCTTGCTGTTTGCAATTTTAAAAAAGTTTTTAATTCACTGTCAATACCCACCGTACCATAATTTAAGTGGATTTTTGTCTTCTTTTATTTTTTTCATTTATTTTTATCCTAAATTATTTAAATTGCATTATTCTTTACTTAAAGTGAAATTTAAACAAAACGCTGAAAAGCATATGAAACTGCTGATACAGAAATTGAAATCAAATTTGGAGCGCAAAGGGTTAAAATATTAGTGTTACTGCTAATTTACCATTTATGAACAAGAGGTTCCTACTCCGGGTTACCCCGCATAGTTTTTTTATAGATATGCATAATTGCCGCACACCAGAGTCAACAAAATATGCTTCGCACTTTGATACAGGAAAAGAAGTACATAAGTAGAAACCAAAAGTCTAACCAAAAGTCTATTATTATACATTTGTATGTATCATATTATATACATTCATATTTTTATAGTAGAAACCAATAGTATATTGTTTACTGACAATATTAAAGCAGATAATTAAAAAAAAATTGGTTAAAAGGCATAGTGTACGAAAAAATAATGAACGGGGTACAGAGAAGATAATTTGTTAGCTATTTGAAAAGAATTACAATTAAAAACATTAAATATCAGGCTTCGTCTATATCAATCCTATTAAAGAACTAGGTAATACTTACATGTAGGTAAATCCGTAAGAAAAATTTATATGTACTCAAATAACAAAAAAAGTTTTGCGTTATAGGTAATTATTTCGTACAAAAAAAAGCACAAACGAAAAAACGAATAAGCGAAAAAACACGAACACTTCTCTGAAATTTTATTTTTGTTAGCTGCTCAAGGGCGTCTGCTCGACACATGTTTGGTATCATTCAATCGACTCGCCAAGCACTTAAATCGTTTCGTAAGTAAAATCGGCACGGCCTGTAGACCTTCGAGCTCAAGCAATCAGATGATTTTAAATTAAAGGTTGCTTTAAACTGTATACACTTTAAGAAGTTATAGCACCACACTCATAAAGAAATAAGACATGATGAACAAGCGTATATAATATACGCTTGTTTATCATATATGTTTATTATATATATGTTACGTGCTATAGTATATTTTTAAACATTTATATTTAGACCTAAATAATGAAAGTTATATATTAGATGGTGTTATGTATAAAAAGCCTGCTTTATAGCATGAAAATATTCGTACTTGGTTTGTTAACGAGAGAGATAAGTAGTGTAGTAGTGGAGTTTGGAACCTTTTTCCATGAAATATACATTCTGATGTTATGGTGACCTATCGAATAATTTTAGAAAATAGCAATATCAAAACATAATCCTTCTATTTCTATATTAAAAAAGGTATATATGATTTTCTCCTGTATAAACATAATCGACTTTAAACACATTTACTCGTACACTTATTATAACTGTTTAATGAAGCGGCAAAGCAAATAACTGCAGATTCGATATTATTATCATCCAATTAGTACAGTCCGTTTAAAGACATCATAAAAGAGAGTTTACCGCGTGCGGTTTGCGTAAATATATGAAACATATTATAGCCTCATCAAGATATAAAATTACAACCTTTATAACTAGGCCAATTATGCGGACAAATAATGAAGTAACAATTTTTGGTACAAGACATAATAAAACTGTGTCACGACCGGGTCCCTACTTATACTACGAGTATTTTAGTAAAATATATCATATATTATATCATGATCATTATTATCAATGCTGAATTTAAGAAAGAGGCAAATAGTGTTTTTGTCTTTTCATAGACGCATATGTAATCTGATAATTTGGATCAGATTTGATTAAATAACACGTGATAGACTGTGTAGCGAGGTAATGTTTAAACCATGTTTTATAGAAATCGATTAAGTAGAACTTGTGATAGTCGAATGGATTGGTGAATATTTATTGTTCCACGCCGGCGCTGCTCTAAACAATAACTAGTAATGCAAATAGCTAGCTAGCTAGATTTTCATTGTAATAATAATAAAAATTCTTCACCACAGTTCATCTTGACAATTCTTGAAAAGTTATCTTAACTTATATAAGTCATGTAGGCTTATGGAACTATAACTATTACATTTTATTACTTAGAAATACGGTTTAGCTGAGGTTAGTGAATGACTATCTACATATTACATAAGAGCATTGCATTCTTTACTTAAATTCGACAAAAGGAGAAGTATACTTCTAAAATAATACTTAATAGAATACTCCTTTCTTGATTCCTCTAGGGATTATTTTAGAATAGGTATTAGAACCTTTTACTAATCAAATGTGCCCGTGACAGCCTGATTGCACAAAGTATAAATTGAAATTTAATTACTTTAAACATTTAAATGAAATTATACTGCTTACAAAACTAGCCGTTGATTAAACAGAGTTAGTATAAAGTGTCATATGCAACAGAAATCGATAAGCGGAGATTGTTGAAAGATTATTACGCAATAGAACTTTGTCGCCAAATAAACTCGATGGCCACTAAATTAAGCAAGATCAAAGTTAATTACAAAAACATTACACAAGTCTCTTTCGTCTGATCTCGTTAACTCGAGCACAGAATACTTTCGTTTTTAAAACAAATATTTAAGTTTGTAATTGAGAGTAATTATTTCATAATGAGTGAAGTGTGTAATGAGCAGTTTACGTTTGCCCAATAATATTACATATTGTTAAATTTTTTACAGGTTTTCATCTATTCCGGGTAAGTGTACTAACCGTAGCAGTATTGTTATGATATATTCACCGTGGTACATTCAATCATTTACTAAAAGTAATCTCTGTAGACCACTCTGCTATACTAGTCAATACCTCTATAAATAATCTAGAGATAACGTTTTTAAGTCAATATACTGCTTTTGTGTTGAAAATAATGCGTGTTTAATGTAGGTTCGTTTAAAAAGAATTAAAGAAAAATAGTAATAAATTTTCGTAAATTTATTTTTCCTAATGCTTTAATTACAAAAATTATTAAAACTATCCAGCGTAAAATCCTGACTACAACACGCACACATATAAACATTATTTGTTTTGATACATAATTTCGGAAAATATTAAAATGCAAATACGTTAAGCAAGCGTTGCACGGCCGTTCGGAAGAAAATAAGAAAAATAAGACTAAGAAAACATAAATCTGTGGTGATCTGTGCTGAAGTGAAGAGCTTTTATAGCAAACTTTATGCTGCTCATGCACTTCCACCGTCACCAACTGATCGCACGAGTGATAGCCGAGCTCCACTAGCTCGACACTGCACGGAGGATATCCTCGACATCAGCCAAGGAGAGATTAGGATAGCTCTTGAACAACTGAAAAATGGTAGAGCTCCTAGTGAAGATGGTATTACAACAGAACTGTTAAAAGCTGAAGGAACTACAGTTCTGAAAGTACTACAGCACCCGTTTAATACCACCCTACACAACGGAACCACACCATGGGTATGAACCAGAAGTGTGGTTGTCCTGTTCTTTAAGAAAGGTGAAGTAACCTTGCTAAAGAACTATAGATTGATGTCAATCTTGAGCCATATTTATAAGGTATTTTCAAGGGTTATCACGAATCGTCTCTGCCGTAGGCTACTTGATGACTACCAGCCTCCGGAATAGGCTGGGTTTCGTAAAGGCTACAGTACTGTGGACCACCATACCTTAGGCAGATTATACAGAAAACCACTAAATATAATTTGCCGTTGTGTATGGCCTTTGTGGGATATAAAAAAGCCTTCGATTGTATCGAGACCTGGTCTGTTCTGGAACCTTTACAGCGATTCCAGGTAGACCAATGCTGTATCCAGCTGCTGAAATGTCTGTATGACGCCGCGACGATGACAGTTCGCATCCCTGGCCAGCAATGTAAGTCGATACAGCTGCAGAGAGGGGTGAGACAGGGGGATGTCATATCCTCGAAACTGTTTGCGTCTGCGCTGGAAGCTTTGTTTAAAACGTTGGACTGGAAGGAGCAAGGCATCGACGTCAATGGTGAATACATTTCAGACCTTCGGTTTGCGGATAATGTCGTCATAATGGCTGAATCGTTAATGGATCTCAGTTGAAAGCTTAACGATCTTAATGCCGCCTCTCGATGCGTGGGTCCGGAGATGAATTTAGACAAGACAAAAGTCATATCTAGCGACCTTATTATTCCCCGCCCAGTAACCATCGAGGATGCAGCAATTAGAGTGGTCAAAGACCTCGGACAGGTCTTATAACTTTGCCGTGGCAACTTTAATAAAGGGATTACAGAAGAAAATGGGATGTAGTATGCAAGATAATGAAAATGTATGAAATCAAGAAATAAGAATGGATGAAGAATGAGTGTGAGCGAGATTAAATTACAAGAAAGTAAGATAAATAGATGTGAATAGGCCCTGTCCACAATAACTGGGGGAACGAGTAAAAAAAAAAAGAGATTGATAGACACATTCGATTGGGCTGGGCAGCATTTGGAAAACTCCGGTACATTCTCACCTCGCAAATTCGTCAATGTCTGAAGACTAAGGTCTTCAATCAATGCGTCCTCCCTGCAATCACCTACGGAGCAGAAACTTGGACTCTGACCGCTGGAATCGTCCAACGACTTAAACTCAACGTGCGATGGAAAGAGTTATGCACGGTATTTCTCTAAGGGATATGATCCAAAACGAAGAAATCTGCCGAGTCACCGGTGGCAAATGGGAGAGGAAAATCTTGGAGTGGAGACCGCGCCATAAGGCGAAGGAGTGTAGGGCGCTCTCCTACCAAGTGGACTGACGTTTAGTCAGGAAGGCGGCAAGCGGCTGCATGAGGGAAGCAGTGGACCTCATACAGTGGAAGGCATTGGGGAAGTACTGACACAAGCTGATAATGATGTACAAATCCAAATAAACAAATAAATATTACGAATGAGTTTGACGTCGTGCAAAAATAATCGCATACGTCATAAAATACAAAGATATGACGCTAATAAATTGCGATTACCTCTCTACAATTTGTAAATTTGACGTGACACTGATATTTCTGATAACAAATGAACATAAAATATATTAGATCCAATTATTCCATAGAGTTTAAACATGAGCAATGAACAATAATTCTAGTTTTGAAAATATGGGGTTTTTCCTTTCAGTTTTAATTGTCACGTCCGTGGGCTCGCAACATGGTGGATAGCAATAACCTTGCGCCCGTTTCATTTGTCGTTTGTTTGCACGTAATCGTTTTACAATGTGGCTATTGTGCGCTATTCTTCTTTCGATGCGGACCGGTTGAAGGCAAGATCAAGGTGTCATAACATTACTGAAAGCACTAATTCCATTTCCACGAGTACGACCTTTACCTCATTAATCATTTGGCACTGCCAACTGGTGACTTTTTAAATATACGATACGATACGATGCGACAGTGCATCGATGTGCATAAATATTTTGCTTACTTTTATGTTTGAAACTTACAAAAGCATTAATGCTAGATTTACGAAACGGGTGATTTTGACGAAATAACAACTTTCGATAAATTAGTACTATTATATATGTATGTCAGTATTATTTTCTATCGTATTTAACAACATTGCTTTAATTTTTTTTTGAAAAGGATTTTGTACAATAAAGATCATTAATTCATAAAGTTATGAAGGTCTCAAAATGGAATCATGAAAAAAACTAAACTTTGTTTTTTACTAAAATAAAATATTTAAATCAACCCCGACAAAAACAAAATCGCTAATAAATAAATATATTGAATCATCAAAATTTTGAGTCATAAATCAAAACACTCTTGTTTGATTAAAACAGAGGAGCAGGTAAACCAAAATCAATTCCCCCTTTAATGAGCGTCGGTGCCACAGACGGACATCTTTATTATTTTTATTTCTTCATACCATTCGTTTTATTTAAATAAAATAAAAAAAAAAAACAGCTAAAAGAACTACGTTAAATTAGGCGTACAAAATTAATTTTGTAATATGCGGCGCATACGCAGGGTAATTTAGGTAATGGAGTTTTTGAGCTACAAAATGTTTAATCAACTGTGTCGTTTAGTTTCCAACATTTACAATTGAACTAATGACTAGGTTCTGTATGTATTACACTGATAATACAAGGCACATATCTTTTTAATACCCTGTCCAAACAGAGGGTTTCTTTTTGTTATTAAAATTGTTATCTCATAATAAGCAATAACTCCTAATTCAGCTTACAGCTATCATGTAATGCTTGTGTTAGTTGAATTATAAATACAATGAAAGAGGATTATTCCTTAGGTTTAATTTAGTTCCACGGTTTTTTTATAGCCAGTCGTTCTGTGTCACGTCTATATTCGTCAAAATTTAACATTTTAAAGTAATCAAATCAATCTAAACTTCATACAACTATATTAAATCTATAAAAAGTTTTTTCTTTATTTATAAAAAAAATCCTTAGTAATAAAATGCTATCTAAATAATATCACAAGGTTATATATAAAACCACTCAAGGCGGTCTTCGTGCATAACTGATAAGGTAACCAAAAATTACAAAGGACAGGCTCCGCTAACCGATGAAACGGATCACACTTTAATAATTAAGTTTCATACCCGACAATGATGTGCCAAAAATATGTAATAATGATTGCGAAAAAGTTTGACCTTCCTCTCATTCGACTCACAAGAATCCATGCGGGTTGGAAGTCGATTAGCGCAGTTTTATATACAAAAAAATTATATTCGCCATTAATTCAACGTAAAACGTTTAAAATGAAGTAACGCAAATAAATTAACATTTTCAGATAAGCAAAGTGCACTTTCACTATACACGCCCACTAGTCTTATTGTCTCTGAATCGGCGGGCAAACGTCTTCTTTAAGGGGAAAATATTATAATATACACTGCCGGCCAAAAGTTTGAGACCACTTTGTACACAGGTTATAATTTGCAAAATATTTTAAATCTGCGT
>DWQX01005599.1:0-12700 GCA_018245475.1 Pharmacophagus antenor
TCTCATAAGTAATTCATTCATATACGTAATAAATATATAAATGTCCAAAAGGCAGTATTAAACAAAAAGTTGAGAATTAATTAAAAATTCAGGTTCCTTTTTAATAAGTTTCACTTCACGGCTTTGAATTTCTCCGCACAGCCTTTTCTTCATTATTCAACTTTTTAGTGTTTATTTTTTTTTTAATTCGACAGACTACAGAGAAAGTAGACATTTTAAAATTTTGTAGTATGCACCGCGTAATAGATTAATTCACAGATATAATAAATAATCCAATAAATTATATAATAGTCCGATCGACAATAATATTAGATTATCTGGATAAGCGCTTCAAAATTGAAACATAACGGCATAAAGTATTGATGACACTTTCAATTTAGTTAAGTCATATTTGTTAGATGCTTGGGAAATAAACAATAATTTTAGGGAACGAAGATATAAAAACTTATATGATTATAATTTAACCATTTTTATAACGCACCTTAAATTTATTTAATCTCGAACATTTGTGTGAAAATGAAAGAAAGCATTTATTTTATACTAATTACTTTAGCACTTATAAAACCATGTGATCTTTTGGCGATAATTTTTTTCGGTTTCCCGCCCGTGATCTAGTTGTATTGTCGATCGAAGCTGCTGCGAGTGGTCGTAAGTAAAATGGCGGTTCTTCTGACAGTTGTCGCTGGATCGGCGCGCTGCTCGCGGCGTTCAGCGCGTCCGCGCTCCTCGGATCGCTCCGTCTCGCTCTCGCAACGTTTACCCTATCGCTCGCGTTGCTGTTTTATCTACATAATGTAAAAAAGAAAAAGTCGAACGCTAATTTCTCCAACAATTCATAATTATCTCGTCTGAGAATGTATTATATAGAACTTTATTACTTTTCGTACTGATGCTATATTAAGTAGCCTTATATTATTATTTAAGTTTCTAGATATCTCTGTTTTACTACAGTTAAGTTAGATATTATATTAAATTGTACTGCCTGATTGGACTGATTTATCGAAATCATAAATGATACAAACCAAAGAGAACTATAGAAATCTTATGTTTCATTGCATACCCGAAGATATATACCCTATTTAATTTCTCATGACAAATATTTGCGAAATTTGAATATTACAAACGCAAATTCTATTATGAACTAATTACAACTGAATTTATTTATATAATAATATTTTTTGACATGGAATAAAAGAGCATAGGCATTTGTTTGTTTTCTATATTTTTCTTTGGTCCAAAAATGGAACTCATAATCATAAATGAAATGTGATCTAGTCATTATTATCATCATTTTTTTTTCTTATAATAAATTCATTGTATTATATTTTGTACATTATCTATGGTTAATACTCATAAGTCTTCTCTTTCTGTATGAAGCTTGTATAAAAATATCTATCATTAATTTTGCCCGTAATGTATTTGAACTTTTTTACTAAGTTTTATATTTCTTTTTCATTTAGATTGCATATATTAATTTGAAATTATTATATTTTCTAAGTCAAATTGTCTGTTACTTGCTGGTTTTTTATTAATCAACGTATGCGGCATGTATTTATTCGGCCATTTAACCATAGACTATAGATATAAGCTTTAAGATTTTATAGAATACAGATAATAAAACTGTGTCCAAGCAGTCATTATTGTTTACAATCATGTAAAAAAGAATTTATAATAAAATAGAAAATAGGTTATAAAATGTATATTACAAAATCAGGAAAAAAATTAACAAAAGAAAACTTTACTTTTTCAAACTTATTTTTCATGAGTTTTGCTTCTTTTCGACTTAATTTTTTGACTTACATTTTTTTACGTTACAAATTATATTCATACAATTTTCTAATTGTATTATTGATCGAAAGTTTCCTAGTTCAATATATATTACTTAGAATTACATTTTATAATGTAAAAAATATTAGATACCACGTCTAAATATGTGTAACTGATATCGTTATTTTGTTATATACTCTAAATATACAAACATCATAACTATCCAGATAAAATTACTAATGACAGTTGACTAAAGTTCCCCCCCACCCCGAATGCTAACTAACCGTGTGACAGAGAGGCACTCGCGCGGGAGAAGGAAGAAAGGGAAAAGAGGGGGGAGGACGCAGCGAAATTGAAGCAGGTGGAGAAAGCATCCAGAGAGCAGATCGAGCACCTGAATAGGAAGTGCGCTTGCTTGAGAAAACTGTGAGTGTATTTGTCTTTAATAAAATATTAATGGTACTCTACAACAGCTTAGGACGACTAAATAAAATTGTGTATTATTGTAGATAACAAGCAATATATTACGTAAAATTATTAAAGTAAACGGTAAATAATTGTTTTAGATTAATTTTGACACGTTTTCTTGTCAAAAATCACTCTCAAGTTACGAAGAGTTTGCAATTTATTTTATTAGTTATTCTGTGTAATGTGCCTTTAAATGTGCCAACCATAAATTAGTAGACTTCTATTAATATAACATCAATTATTGCTTATTAACATCAGGTGAAACAGTTCAAGTATTAGCCTACAGCCGATAAAAGAAGAGATGCTATAATTTTGATGCACACCTCACATTGACGATTGCACTGTCCGCAGCTTCGACGACCTGCGCGCGCGCCTGGCCACCTGTGAGCGCAACGCGGAGAGGGACGCCCGAGCGAGGGACAAAGAGCTTCACCACTTGAGGGCCGAGGTCGCCAGACTCACCAAGATACTGATAGAACAGAGGTAAGAAAGCAGGATCGCATTGATTCAGCTCTCAGTTGTTCTCAAAGAATGGACGCGTTGCGAACTGACAGTAATATCAACGATTGACAATTACGTTTCATTGCAGTTCACCGAAACTAGGCGCCAGGACTCGCGCAGACGGCTGCGAGAATTCAGCAAAGGTCGAAGAGCAGCGCCTGTGCAGGGACGCACACCCATCTGCCGGGGCCGAGATGAATGCGCCGCCACGAAAGGGTGAGATTTTTTTATGTAAGTAAAAATAAAATTATAAACATCCATAGATAATTACAAAAAAAAACTATATATAAAGCTGGAAGAAGAATCCACGAAACAATTCATAAAATAACATCATCAAAGCCTTTATGAAAACATCTTCATGAATCCTTAAAAGAAATTCGGATACCATGTAAACAAATTGTATTATTTTTTTGGAATCGGGGAGAAAATCTTTTTAAAGTAACCCTGCCTTCCTGGGATAAGTGTGGGTTTTGTGAGGATTAGAAACAATTATATTTAAAACAGCACATTAACAACAAAATGATAATTGAGAGGTCGCAAGATCTTCAACCAAGGGTGTTACTAAAAATAATAATTCTGTCACAGGAGGAACGCAAGAAAATGGCCGCCGTCGCGCCAAAAGTTGATCGCTGACGTCTACTTCATATATAAAATAACTGTCGAATGCATTAGTTGCAGAGAATAAATAATAACACGCCTTATCAAAGCACGTGTTTACAAATTTAACTCTTATATTTAAAATGGTATTGATGCAAAAACGATTTAATGCCGTTAAAAAAAAACTAAAATATATAGATATATATATTTTAATTGGTCTGATTAATAAAACTCAAATGATTAAACATGAATTAATTACATTATAAAGATCACTAGATAAATGATATATTTTCTCAAATAACCAAAACTACACGACTGTTTTCAAACATTATATCCATCTATTTATTTCAGATAGTTATAAAAGATTGTCAGACAACCTACTATGTCCTACTATGATCTTACTTTCCAAACTCCTGTGTTACTATAATGTAGTTCATAAGTTTTCAACTTCGATCAACAATATAATTAGGTTAAGGATCAGAAACAAAAAAAAAAGCATATTAATGTGCACACAGTTATCTCCACTTATATAATACATTTAAATTTTATTATAGTCGAATGTGAAAAAAAATTGCGTAATTCACCAAAACGCGTCCAGCTAAAAAGGATATTTTGCAATTTTGCCAAAAAAACTATTGCAATATGAAACACTGTAAATACCTTTGATCCTTTTTATAAAATGAGACTTAAATGTCATTCGATATACATTACAATATTGTGAGTTCTTCGTTTTGCAATACAATTTTCGATCGAAGGTTTCTAAGAGTCACTAATTTAGCTATAAATGTCTATTATGCATTTCAATCTTAGCCGTAATAGATTATACTTTACACCCTTTTACAATTCAATTTTATCATTCATGAACTAAAGAAAGGGTATTAAATGTGTAAATTATTACTTAGAAAAGTATATAATCCAATGTATATTGTATTCAGAAAGTTATCGTAATTTGTTCAAGAAGTACGCAATGAATTACAGATAAATAAAGAATAGAATATTTCTGTATTAAATAAGAAAAGTCATATATTACAAAAGAAATGTTAGTTAAAATTTAAATAAAACTAATAACTTTTTAATATATATTTATAAAACCTTTCTTTTTCGCGTTGTATAATCTGCACAAACTTAATAATTGAGTTATAATCTTTGTAGCTTTGGCCTGTTATTGTAATTTTAAAATTGTGTTCCTAATCACGCAATCATTTTGAAGGAAAAAATTAAATATGTATGATTATAATTAAGAAAAGCTGTAGGTACTCGTTTATTTTGTATATATAATGTATTTTTTATTAAAACAATTTTGAAAAGATGTTCAATTTATTTTATTTTTATTTTTAAGATTCTAAAATTCTCTACGATATCATAATTTACATACAAATCCCACTTTTCTCTTTTTATAATCACATAGTAGTCCTAGAATATTAAGTATATATTCAGATTTTTAAACGTGAAAGCAATTCAGTACACAAAACAGGCTCCACTTTTATGAAACATTTTTATATCAATTACTATAGGCAGTAATATTGTACTTTTACGCTCGATTAATTTCGACATAATTCACTTAACCATGACCTATATAGTACACGTTTGGTTAGATTGAAAGCTAGTAACTAGTGCGAAGTACATGAAATTGAGTGCTTTCATCTTAGGTTTTGAAATACATCTCATTAAATCATGTAGTTTATCAGTTCTTAAAAATGTTTGAGATGAGATATTTTTAAATGAAAATATAATTCACAAAAAAAATATTGACCTACACTGGAAAAATAACCGTTTTTATAAAAATGTTAGTAAGCATTGCCTGAAATTTTGTCTTTTGCCACAAAAGATTACAGATGTTAACGTCACTTTGACATTGGGTTAATTGTTTTCACTGTTCGTTCTAACCTAAAATTAGATTTATTTTGAGACGAAAAATGTCCAATAGTAATTTGTTTTTAAAATCGGGTTTCGTCCGTGCGCCGCTGCAGAATGGAGTAGGCCGTTACGTATGTCAATTACAGAGAATTGTTTTGAAATTCTGCAAGAGTCATGGCGGTAGTAGAGGCCTACGGTAATCTTCGATCTTGAAATATTAAACGTTCTCAGTTATAAATGATTAGTTTTTTGATCATGTAAAGCTGAAGTAGATTGAATTCACTTTTTATAAAAATGAAGTGTCGTAACGTAAATTTGTGTGCTAAGTTTTAAATCATCAATCTAGCTTAGTCTTATCATTTCCGGAATGTATAATCTTTGATGAAATAGGTATTATATAAAATCACTATGAAAAACTCTTTTAATCTTCATGATAGATTATAGGTACATATTTCACTTAAAATATTTATTTTTAGTAGAAGAGTTTCACAATCAATAATACAGTTTATTTACATCTGATGAATCTGCAGTAATATCTCATAAATTTAAACTTATTTACATACATATCTGACGAATAAGGTTTTGAAATATGATTATGGGCTTAATATAGCATATAACTTGAAATGTTAAAGAATATCCATATTTTATTGTGATTACATTCCAGTGACTACATTGAGCAAGATTTAGTTGAATTTGCTTCCAAAAACCCAAATATTGTGGTCTACTTGAAGCCGCGACGCCATCGCAGTCCTGTAGTAGTCGCTGAATATTGTATGTATATATTTACTATGAAAATATTGTATAATATCTTATGTCACCATTACTTGTATCAAAAATGTATAGTTGTTAAGTATTTTTTAGAATCTGTAGTGCAATAACACTTGATTTCAATAGACGCATGATATTGAGGGACAATTAGGCAATAGATGATGAAGAGAACTCAGTGACTCTCTCATGACTGCCAGAGCAAAGCAATATTGTTATTTAGACCAACAAATTGATATTGATAGACAGGTTTTAACCACCTTACCCATATCCAGATTCCAGTACTTTATTCATGTTTTTTTAATCAATTACCAATTTTAGAATAATTTGAATAGAAAAACAAATACAAACTAGTAAAATACATATCCCCAATGTTTTGTTCGTCGCTTAGCATAATTCTGATGCATTCAAAACTGTGCTTGCTTTGAGCATTGTACACAATGCATTAAATATATTGTTCACTTTCAGTGAACGGTGACAGGGTGTGGATGAGCATGCATAATAAAACCCATTCGGAGATAACCAAGTGGATCGAGGTGTTGCGCACGCAGCAGGGTGACGTGTCAGCGACGAGGCTCCGTAAGTACCAATACACAGACCATCCCTCTGTCCAGGGTCCATGGACACCGTTCACATTCAAAGCGCCGGAGCTGAACATTGCTGAATTACCAAACGAGAAGTTCGGTGCCAACAATAGACTGCCAATGTCTGCTACAGAAAAACTGAGAATCATGTTCGAGAAGAAAGTTTTGACCATTGAACCGAAGGAGAAATAACATATATCAAAGCAGTATGACTGTGGATTAATTGAATACAATTTCACTGTATAACATTTATAAAACTTAACGGACTGATGCCACCCGCATGAGCGGCTTTGTGGTTTTAGGCCCAACATAGAGTGTTTGAAGGACAAAATCATTTTATTGCTCTTAAGTTGTTACAAGTACTAGAAATATGTGACATGTTGGGTTAAACACTAATAAATACTGTCCAAAAAATAGCTCTGACCTGGCAGGAAGGAATTCAATGAAAAAAAAAAGAATTAAGATGAATAAGGCGAAATAACAATATAACTTGATGCTAATTTGTTCACACCTCTATATAGAAATTATCTAAGAAAGTTAAATAATTTCCAAGTATATCTGAAATTGTATTGCATTTAACCCATATTGTATTTAAGTGTTTGTAAATAGCTTTAATAGATTAGCCAGGTATAATAAACCTCAGTCATTACTAATTTTGTTTTTTTTTTATTTCAAACAATATGAATTTATGAGCAAATATGTCAGTGAGACATTTTCTTAATGTGAATTTCATAGTTCCAAATAATATTTCTGAAAGGCGCAGGTGCCTTCGTTTAAAGATCCCGGGGCCCTTTCTGATACAAGGGCTCGAAGGACCGACGCCCGATCTGGTGTTGGTGCCAGGAAACCCCAGGATGAGAGAACAGGACCGATTGGTGTGGAGATCCTTGAAGGAAGCCTTATGTCCTGCAGAGGGTGTCTATAACAATGATTTCATCTTCCTCTGTGTGGCAGTGGTTGGGTTTGCCTTGTAACGCTAAGCTCCCGGGTTCGATACCTATGCCATAGGAGTAGTAGAGTCTGGATGATGATGGGGTTTTGAACCCACTTAGGTACCACCCTTAAAATCGATGACAGCATTGCTGTGTTTTGGCAGTCATATAGTATTAGGTAATGATAGAAACTAATTGTGAGCGAGCACTGGTTTATTGTCAACTACCTTAAAACATAACAATGAAGAAGTTTCATATAACAAACTGTATATGTTGAGATCAATTAATCAAAAAATAAAAAAACAAATGATTCAAGAGGACAAAATAAGTTTTTTCATAACAACATTTACTATAACAATGACAACACGAAATTTAACATTTAAAATTTTACCTTTAAATAAATGAATTGACCCTTTCAACACATTCCCTTGTAATATTTTAAAATACGTTATATAACCAACATTTGCTCTATTTACAATCCTGACAGAAAAGTACTGAAAAATTCACATATCATATCACACCCCGTGTGCAATGCTATCACTTATGCAAAAATGCTATCTACCAGGAGAGGCATTTAAAACACGTATCTTAAAGAAAATATGATACTTCGAGATCTATACAAAATGACCAGTTTATATCATAACATACTTTTTAATTTTGATAAACTTCATTGCACATCTTAACCTCTTCAGGGGAGGATTTTCAACTAACAAAAGAGAAGTATAAGTTATCTTAAAATTCCAATACAATCTATAGATTTTGTTTTCCACGGTGGTGAAGTAACGGAATGTAGAGAAATATGCCCAAAGATAATCATCTATATATTAATGAAGTTTAACAGTAAAGGCAAAAACTGAACATTCATATATGTGGTCAAGGGAGCGTGAAGAGGTTAAATTACGGTGCCATGAACAAAAAAATAATACAATCTTATTGAAAACAATTGTCCTTTGCAATATTTAAAAAAAATATATGTATACAATTACATTATTTAGCGGATTATCTTACTTTAGCAAAAGTGACAGTGACACATTACCGTGTATTAAAAGACCTATATTAAAAAGTTCCTTTGTAGTAGATATCTCAACAGTTATTTGATAAAATTTTTTGAGTCTTTTTTGTATAATTAAAATTTGTAAATAGGTTAATAAAACATTTTTACATGTACCTCAAAACTACTCAGAGACTACTTTCTGTCTAAGCTGTTAGCACTTTGTAAGGTTATATATTAAGTGGTGGGTTTATGGTAGAAAAACACTATACTATATTATACTTTCTATGTGTTCAAAATTATGTATTTCGTCACTTCTGACAGTAGTATCTTGCTACTAATCATAATAAATATATGACCAACTGTTTTATTTCACATAATACATATACAGAAGTAACCAACTATCAACCATTTAACTATTTGAATTTATTTCATATTATTAGTGACCCCTGATGAAGTTGATAATTAAATTAAATCTTTTGCTTCATAGAATGTGTTAAAAAGTATTTAGGCCATTATTTTGATACTATTGTGTCGCCAAAGTGGTGGAGAAAATTTCGCTCACTGAGATATAAGGGGGTATATTCCATATATTTCTGCAGTCCAGTGAACCCTCATCAGCTTATGTTCTAAGATGCATTAAGACAATAATAATTTAAAACAATACATGAAAATTTATAAAATTTCTCTAGGTACATTTGATTTCATATATTCTTCGGTCACATTTTTTTCCTTAAATATATTTAAAACTTAGTCTTAATGAATTAACTGGTCCAAGAGGACAACTATTTTGGCAACTGCTGCACTTGATTACGAAGGAAACATTCAGAAATCAATTAATAACTTTCGTAATATCATTGAGGATCATATAATAAAAAATCTGTTAACTGCCTGGACAGATACACGGAGTAAAGTTCTGACGAACTGTAAACGATCATTGGCAGCTATGAACAGTCTTGAATTATCACAAGTGTGGAAATTTAATTAGTTTCTATTACTTTTTTTTACTATTTTTACTATACCAATATAACTATAAAAAAATTTAAATTATATATTAAAACCAACCTCAGATTTAACAATTTTTCGCATACCGTTGACGTACGTGACTATTCTTCTTGTGTACATTAAGGTATCGCGGCGATTTGAACTTCTTGCCGCATAGCTCACACGAATGCTCCTTCCCGTCGAAGTAATGCACGCGGTTCATATGAGTCATCAAATAGGATTTGGACTTGAGCGTAGACTTACATATATAGCATTGGTACTCTCTACCGCTGTGACAGTTCCTCTGATGAGCCTTCATCGAACTATTATTGCAAAACGACTTCTTACATACACTGCAAGCCACTTCCCCCATATTACTCTTATAGACGTTACTACGCCATGCGGCTTTAACACCGTCATGAACGTACATAACATGCCTCCGCAGTGTCCTGGAGCATTTGAAGTGTTTACCGCATTTCACACATGGTATTCTCTCGTCCGAATGCACCTGCCTCACATGTTCATGCCAGCTTTTGTACGGCAGAACCTTCCCGCACACATGGCATTGATGTTTTGACTTTGTCATTAGTGCATTTCTTTTTGTCCTATGTTTGTTCATCTCTATATGTTGTTCTTGTATGTGAGCCTTTAGGTTTTCTTTCTTTGTGAAATAACAGGAGCACGTGTTGCATTGGTAAGCAATGCATTTTGCAACCATTATCCTCAGGTGTTGAACATTGTGCTTGAGCAGCGAATGACTGAAAGAATTTTTATGTGTATGTAAATTAAATTACAGGTGTTATTTGTGAAAATCTAAATTTCTGTTAATTAACAATTTATTTTATTCTAAGTAAAGCATGGTAACACTATTAAAAACAGAAAAAATATTCTTAGCAAGCCATGATAATGTCCAAGACATAAAGTTGACCATGAGAATAATGAATTCTTAATAATGAACTTATCAGACATTATGAAGACATTAAAAGACTAGTCAGACTATTGAGTGAATATGATAACATAAAATTTTTTTTTGTTTCTCTTATGTACATAGAATATATTAGATATGTAGATGTATAACTACAAATTTTTTTGCACCTTCACTCAATATTTCAACTGGAACTGAGGAATATCAAGACTATCATAAAAAATACATTAAAAGCATTCTATTTTTACCACAGACAAACATTCTGCTTTGAAAGGTGATATGCTATCTTATTTTTATTGCATTAAGCAATACTACCAGTTAAACTTCCTGCACAATTCCTACCTCTGTTATTGTATTACACACAAATGAGTGAAAATGATCATAGGGTTATTCCAGTAAAATATGTTTTTAAATATTCAATAGAACGGGATTGTAATTTTTTTGTATTCTATAGCACATGTGCAGAAGGATTTCGTCACTTTTTATACTTCGCCGCGATTAAAATGATTTCTTTATTGTGGTCCCTTGATGAGTTAAAAATATGGGTTCTATTGCTTAATTACTTTGAAGGCTATTGACACCTAACCGTCCGATCTACATTGAATTTTCATGATGCTGCCAAATAATTAAAACTCGGATATCTTAAATGTTTACAAATAAATTATAATATACGTAACGAATCAAATAATACTTACGAGTCAATAAATCTTTGTTCGCAAAGCTGACACTCGTATTGCTTCTGTTCTAATTGCTTATCAATCTCTTCAAACAGTATCCTGTTTTCTACACACCAGTCTTCTTCTAACAAACTACAATCCTCCACCTTCACTTTAATTTCGTGGTCAATCTCTAATATATTTCGATTGTGTTTATATTCAAAATTAGGTTCCTCTTTAATAACGATATCTACAGAATAATCCATTTTTATAGTGACTTATAACAGCAAGAGTTCATAAAAATTTAATAATACAGAGCTACTCATTCATAACATTTAAAATTCGTGTGAAAAAAAACATACGGTTCTTGTCAGTGTCAATATCAGCTGTTTATACAAGTGACAGCTAGTATCAGATAAAATCGATAATTCAATTCTCTTCAATCGTAAACGAATATAGGACGAAAGCATAAAAAAGAAATAAAGTGGAAGTTTCTGTTATATATAATTAACATTTTTTTAATAATTCGCTTCGGTAGTTACACAATACTGGTGTGACATGACAGTCTATAATAAAAAAAAAAAGCTGTAAAAATCGCATTTTTTCTAAATTTATAAATCTTTGAAACTACTGGACTGATTCCGATGTGTAGATAATTGTACATAAGTATTAAAATAGGCTAATCCTATTTTAGTTGCAGTACTTTTAATGGCAAGTGTTTTTGTCTGTGTGAAAGACTAGATTTTCTCTAGTACCAATATTAATTAAAACAAATTAGTTAAATATAAGAGCAAAATACTATCTAAAGGTTTTAGTCTACTATTTTAAAACAAAACTTATTTAACATTATTAATGATTTATGAGGTTTTTTAATTTAATCAATAATTTATTTTTTGAAACGTGTGAACAGGCCGTTAACAGATTACCATTTACAATTGCAAACATATTACCAAATTATTAGTTAATGTTTGCATCATTAAATAGGATTCAATTTTAAATTACGAGCAGCGCCAGCAATTCGGAAGTACGAGTTAATAATGGACAGAGAGCAGTAATTTTATCGATAAAAGAAAACTGCAAAAATTATTAACGTAATGTCTTAATTTTCAAAATGGTTATTTTATTAATAGTTGAGAAAACTAGTACTGTCGGGTTAAAGTGATATCTATTTACAATTATTCAAGTTTTGACTGATGAAAAAAGGAAAATTGCGCGGATTCTTTTTAAAAATGTTTATGTCATAAGAATTATATTTATCTATCACAGATCAATAAAACCTCCCCTCGACTTTAAGTTTCGGCAGATAATCAATATGCTTGACGAATTCGTCCTAATCGCAACAGAAACTGTGCGTGCCGTCGTTTGGACGCCATTTCAACCACGAATAGTTCCTGTTTCCGGCACAGATGTCGCGACAAAATGTCAGCTTGTCGATCATCTTGGCATTGTAGTGTGGTGAATTAATCGATAGAAATGCAACAGCGGTCGCCTCTTTAGCATTGTAAACTACCTGAAACAATGTATTATCAGTATTTAGCTACACGACCCGAATTTGCACAAGATGTTAATCGACAATCGTACCGTAGATGAAGCGTTCTCGCCCAGTATAGTAGTTTTCATGAAAGGGAGAAATTTGAAAATGGTTATTTTTCATCTCTCTCTCTCTCTTTTCC
>DWQX01005600.1:0-12696 GCA_018245475.1 Pharmacophagus antenor
GCTGGGAGGGAGCCTACCATGCAATGCCACCATTGCGGTGCCCAAGAGGACACGGCGGACCACACTCTCGCCGAGTGTCCAGCGTGGGCGGACGAGCGCGCACAACTGACCGCAGTAGTCGGTATGGACTTATCACTACCGGCAGTTGTGGTGGCGATGCTTGGAGGCGAGAGAGACTGGAAAGCGGTGGCAGCCTTCTGCGAGGCGGTGCTGGAGCATAAGGAGTCGGCGGAAAGAGCGCGCCAGGAGGACGCCCAGGCCGACCCCATGCGCCGCAAAATGTTGGGGTGAAGGCGTAGGGACAACACCCGTTACCTTCCCCCGTAACAGGTACCTCAGGACGGCAGACAGTGGGGACTGTTTATCGCTTGTTGAAGAGGTTCCCGAGGTTGCAGCGGCATGTCACCTGTTCTGGCGTGCCGCCTTGGGAGCATCGAGAAGTCCAGATACGGATGGGTCGTCATGCGGCGTTACGGAAGACGCGGACTAGCATTCCCGTGACGCCGCGACTCAGCGACGAGGCGGAACACCGTGGTGGTTTTAGTGGGTACGACGACCTTTTTAAGGCGGGAGTCCCACACAGGCCCTTCCTTCCCCAGGGGGGCATCGCGCGTAAATGCGTTTCCACCACATAAAAAAAAAAGGTTTCGATTCAAAAAGAAACATATTTCATTTAATTTTCTTAAAATATAACATTCAAAAACTAGTCTTAATAATGAGAGACGAAAATTTTGGTATCCACAACACTTATACATAGCAGAAACGTTTTAGCAAAATAATATGGATATTCGTAATTGTAAGCATATAACGAGATTCAATGACTTCGACATGGTTCCAGAAGTTATACTATATAATCTAATAAAGTAATACAACGTTAACGTTTGTTAATATTGTATTACTAGTAGACTATGCCATTAAAAATAACGGTATAAAATTACTGAATTTGAAAAAGATTTATATTGTATACAGAAAAGATGTAGGTTGTATTTCATCTATACTCTGTTAACCATTTCGAATGAAACATTTATTGAAAGATATTACCCTGCTGTATGACTTTTTAAACAACGCATCGTAAAATCTTTTTTTTGACGCACTGAAAGTCCAGTCATGTGCGATTTGACGACGCCCGCGCCGTTACAGGACGGTATCAAACACTAATAAAACTATATGGACTATTTTGTGACCCGTGTGGCATTTACCACGAACAATCTGAACTCACAAGGGTCGCTAAACAGTCTCTTATTAAATATTCACGAGTACATCACACAATAAAAATACATAACAAAATTGCTGGTATAAAACCTACTCATGGGCGATTTGTTTCGGCATATGAGAATGGCTAATCTTTTTAATAAATAATGGTATTACTAAAATATTACTACCGACGAGCTATTTCACAATAAAACAAAATGATCAAATCTGCCTTCGAGGTCTCAAATCTGTATGCAAGTTAATGATTCCATACAAAAGAAAAAATTACAACACCGAACAAGATAATTCCCAGTAATTAAAGAAAACATTATTATTAAATCGTTTCGTAATACAGGAGCAACGTGCAGTCATGTAAACGTTCGAATCGAAAGTAATACGAGTATAGCCAAGCTAAATATCCGTAAATCATTTATAAGCCTAATTGCAAAATCCGCTTGCCCTGTGGAGCAACATCTCATTTCCGGTTATCAATTCGTAAATACAAAATAAAGCTAGAATTTTAGTCATAATACTATATACATTGGATTCATTGTAAACAGAAGATTTGATTTACTGTCAGCTTATAATGTCACGCTTTGAATATTAGGTTAGTCTCTGTTATAGACAGAACGCTAAGAATTATGTCCCTCATAAAATTGCTGCTGTTGCATAGTATAACATCAAATTTAAAAAATTAAATGTCTTTCGGATGTCAACTACTATTTCTATTGCCAAACAGTAATACTTGGTATATAGCAATTGCACGAAGTAAGCTTAAACACCAAAAGCTTAGGAAAATCTAGAAAAAAAAGTCGTAACAAGCGGTGAATTAGTTATGTTTGAATCTTTAAACAATTTATATTAATTTATAAAAGTAATTTATTCTTAGTACCAAGCCAGACAGTACCTTCATTGCTTTAAATAAACCGCCTCGCACTCAATTATTCAAGAGCTGTAATTGCTTCTTCCAAATCTCAGTTAATCTTAAATAAATCCTAATTTCGGCTAAGTAGAACTGTGACATATTAAAAAATGTTACCTTGTTATCTCAAACGAGAAATTCTTGGAAATATTTTCTATTTAAAGTTATTTTATGTATTACGCATTATAATCGTATTTTACGTTGAAGTAAATAAAAATACATGAATGACTTTATTTTTGTTTGTCGGTAATATATTACTTTTTTTACTTTAAGAAACAAGATATACCTTCTATCAGTAAGACTATCCGTAACATACCTGTATATAACCCACTGGCACCACATTGCGCTTCCTGTCATGTTATTTCTCATTACTCAAGTAATTGCTCTATATATAACAGAACCTAGCAAACTAAAATACGTCATGTTTAAGTTAACACTGAGTTGACCCCTCCTTCTTTCGTCACTGCGTTGTAATGATTACAATAGAGGAATATATGAAAATGGCAGTATTTTTGACTTTTATTCCTTGGAATTCGAACTTGAAGCTCATCGACCCATAGTATTTGGTATGTGATCCAATCTCGGCTTTTACCTTCTGATTACAAATCTCCACTCACGCATCTAAATAAATTGAATGTCGTCATGAATAGACATCCAATTAGCTTAATGTGGGTTAAGACCCTCCCGGGCATCTGGCAACTAATGGAATAATAAATATCGATTATTGCGCCTCGTATTCATTTCCACCGCCGAACTGAACGGTGCGGCTTTGCAGCCGTTACAGCATCAGACGTCATCAATACCTAACCAAGTAGTAACATTAATTCAAACGAAACAGCGTATTCTAACATTATGTACATACGATTTGACTTTAATGTTGTCTACAGAAAGTGAGACCTACATTATTACTTATGTAAATATAAAAAATTATAATTACCAAATATATTACCTTCTGGTTAGTTGCTTTTGACTTAGCATTTATTATTTTGTAACTATGGATTTTAAAAAGTCTAATGTCACTCAAATTTGTTACAGTTATTCCTTCAAGACTGTACCCGTTTCACTTCAATCTTAGTTCAAGGCGTAGTAAATCACAAGTAACAGATACAATTAGATGTTACAAGACGAGCTAACTATTGAGTTGTGTACCCGATCAGATTTATATACCCATTTTATTTTAATTGAAGTTGACAGTGATTTTGCGGTCCTATTTCATACCGTTAAGTAATCTTTGATCAAACAAAAAATGGCTATGGCTGTAAATCATCAAATTTAATTGACTGATAAAATAGGAGCCGAAATATGTTCATTCATTTTACTATTCTAGTTAATATGTTATAAACAGTTACTAAATTTTGTTATTTTCCATCTACATTACACGTTGAAATTATATTGTTGCCGAATTTGCCACCAATCCATAAAATGAAAGGATTTTGCTATTAGGTGCTGTGAATTAATGATGAATTCATAAGCCCGACCAAATACTGCGCCGTAAACATGAATACGAAAGTTACTCCATACATTTTTAATTAATACAGGCAGTTTATCGAGCGTGTTTGCGCTTATAGCGGTTTATTGTTGGCTGATTATTTATAATAATTAAGACGAATGATCCTAAAATAAACAGTTACGAAGATAAATAGGGTAATATTAAATGAGGGTACGCTAAAATAGATATATTTATAATTTTTAAATCTTTTGACTTACTCCTAAAAGTATTTCCCAATACATTATGAGGTCTCAGAAATTTTCACATATTTATAATTTTTTACAAACCTACGCAAAACTGATTAAAAAGTTTCAAAATAAAACAAAAAGGTTTGTATATTAATTCGAACATCATAAAATTATCATATCGTAATCTAACAAATCACGCAGCCGCAAACAATGACTAGATGGCGGACACGGCTAATAAAATTAAACCATAAAATATTTAGCGAAAGGTATAACGTGTTTTAAATTCGACGTTGTCGTTAAACTCGGCTATTGAAACGTTTTAACGTCACGACGCATAAAATTTCGGGACACTTGCGCCGTTACAGTTCTGACTTTAACGCTAATAAAGGCCAAACTACACATGTAATGGTTTAGCTATAGTTGTGAGTGTGTATGTGTGCATGTGAAATTTTTTTAAATAATTGTGCAAATTTCTCAAATATTATTAGAAAACCTACACATATTAATATTACATTGCGGTTAATATTACAATTTTCCTTTATTTAACACTTTAAATTTTAAATTATTCTGGATAAGAACAAAGACAAACTAGAAAGGAGCTAATAATTTTCTTATATCCCAGCATTATTATCCAGAATTATTCGTTGAAGGAAATTATATGCCACTGATGCACAACGCTTTTAGCGTTATAGAGTTAAAAAAGATTAAATGAGTTAACAGAGTAATTGATTCATTTTATCAATTTATAAATGAATTAAGTAGATGAGATCGCATGATCCAATGCTGACATCACGTCCGATCTCAAAGTGTATCCGATAATGTATCATCACCTATGTTATTCAATTATCTTGCTTTGCGCTCATTAATAATGCATGACACGTACAATACCAAAATCGATTCTCATACACAAATTGGCTATTAAATCTCGAATAGCTATCATAATTGTTCTTCGTAATTAAGTTAAAGATGTTGCAGGAATTTAAAAACAGCGTGTTTTGTGATAAAGGTTTGATGTGTAATATACTACAATAAAAACTATGTTTTAAGCATCTTAAATGTTCAATGCCCTATCTAAAGCACTATAAAGTGGTATCAACGTAAACTGTAAATGTATTTTCTGGCAAGTGAATTATAAAAGACAAGAGTGATACCATATCAAAGACTCAAATGATCTAAGGATGAACACACTTTAAAAAACAGTACATTGTTTTGGTTGACTAGACTAGAACACTGTAAAAATAAATTTACTTTGATCATCCACATATCTAGTGGATATGTATGGTATTTGTAAACTACATCGGTGGCCATAAGGGATTTACTACGAGTTATTATTTTATTTCATATTACATTACTTCAACATACATTTACTTCAACATGTTTTGTTTGTTCTCTAGGCTCACCAAATGGTCATTCTGAACACCTACGAGACTATTTCTTATTTATTTTAAAAAGATATTTGCCAAATTCATGATAGTTTTCCATAAAAGTATAAACATAAAATCTTTTTTCTATTTAAAAACTGCAAAGGAAAGTTCTTTTTTCAATATGTACAACAGTGACTCGCCATCCTCTCACATGGCAGTGGAGACAATAATATATTTGTTTTTCCGATGATCATGTAATTATCACGGTAAAATTCACTTTAGACTTAGGCAAAAAATAAAACCCACAGATAACAAATACAAATAATCTTCATTAAAAGTGTTTCAGTCCAAGTAGAATTGATATTATTTTATTTTTCTGGTTTTAAACGTTATTATTAATTGGAAAAGGCAAATTTTATATTCTAATTTAACGCGTTTCTTTATGTTCCCTTGTTAACAAAACATTTGAACATCGAACACTAGACATATTGCACGAGTCACTATTCCGGATGAAATGAAAAAATAATATTGCCTTTTCATAAAGCACAGCGTGTGTAACCGGCGTTGTTCCCGACGGACTAATAGCAAATTTTTATTGTTTTAAAACTGACGGTTTTGTTTTAGAGGTATCGTAATACATAGCGTTCGGCATGAATTTGCTCAAACATTGGCACAACATTAACAATGGCCGAAATAAATCCTTACCACGATATGAACTCACTATTTTTATGAGAAATATACTTTAACTTTTTACTTCATTCTAATAAACCAGTTACTAGAAAAAACAAGTCTAGATTTTTTAACATTTATGAACTATCACCTAACTTCAATTTCTCCTGTGTTAAGTGTCAGTGAGGCCGTAGATGGTGAAACGTGTTCGCGTAGTATACTTTTTAGACTTTCACATGTACGTCCGTCAGCTGCAGCAATGTTGTTATGGCGGCAGATTGACATTGAGGGGAGTAGCCAGCTAGGCGGGCTCGAAAAACCTTGTCAATAACGATACTCCACTACACCAGTGGCTCGAAAATCGAACCCGGGGCCTCTGCAGCACAAATTTTTAATAGAACTTTAACAGAAGTCATTAGAAAAATATATTTTGTAATTGTTAAAGAGTTTCTTTTTCAGGTTTAACTACATCTCCGAATGAATACCTCTTATAAATTCTAAATTTTAGACAGCTTGGAAGATGGGGCCAAAAGTTGACACATTATATAGCAAACGAAACTCACGTTATAACACCTTACTTGGTTATGAATATAAAAATTATATGATCGTCAGTACTTAAAGCAATTTTAATATTGTCAGTATACGCACTCGATGTTACATTCCTTTGCTCGACATATCAAACGCACAGTTGTAAAGTTTGTAATGTTTAGATGTAATGCAAGCTCGTGGTAGGGGAGTCGTATTTTCGGCTATTGTTCGAAGTATCCGTTTTAATTTTCGCTGCAAATCACCGAAGTGAGCCGTGGCCCGGACCGCTGCGGGGATGTTTACCCGGGGCAAATAAACCGGCTGAACCAATTCCAACCATTGTTAGAAGTATAGCGATTGTTTGTTGCCCCTACAAAGAGCTTGCGCCGCCGAAATGCCAATAATGAAGCCCAGTCGATATACCTGTTAACGTACCTTTTAATAACTCAATAACTTTAATAAATGAATTGCTGCTACATGAATAAAAAACTTTTCAATTTTTTTTCTCATGTACACGCGCGTCCACATAAAGAAAGGTCTTAAATATTAATGAGTACACTGCATAATAACTTCCTTATTTTATAAACTTTTAAATTATAAAACTATAACTAAGTTACTTATAGTGCAGGATGCTTGATTTTTTTATTATTGTTAATAGGTTAAAACTTGACCTCGATTTACCTGATAATAAATGATAATGAGTCCGTAGACGCTGAACCGTGTTCACTCAGAATACTTTTACTCAACAGATGTATAATTGCTGGAACACAGCTAAGCTGATACGGTGGCAAATTGACATCGGGGGTGGCAGCTAACCAGGAAGGTTACAAAAACCCCATCTCCATCCAGATTCCACTACTCCTGTCTTCTCATTAGTTTAATAGGACATTATTGAAATATTTGTTTTCGAGTTGTAACAAGTTGTAACAGGTTGCAACTTATCTCTATATCCTTCATTTCGACCGCAAGGCTGTCTAGTCTTTGTAACATCCCGTTATTTGATCTCTAATTAGATCTATGGAACTGTAACAATACCAGACATAGAAATGGTAACGCTGCTTGCTAAACACTTTAATTTTAACTATACATTTCAATTAGTAGTTTACTTTAGTAACGTAAGTTAAATTCACAAAGCACTGAAGTGTATAGCCCCGGGGTACGCTACCCCAACGGCCCCGGACTCTGAACTACGACGAAATAGAAATGGTCTGCGAGCGCTTTAAACTTTACATGTATACTACACTATGTTAACACTGTTATTAAATAAATGCAGAATAGAACGTAAGGCAGAAAAGACCAGGATTTTTCTACATTTTGGTTGTATAATATTTTTTATATAAGTTATTGGCTAGCATTTGACTTCTATTTCACTTAGTATCAAGTGATAACGGTGCCGTAGATGGTTAAGCTTGTTTGCCTAGAATACTTCTGACTCTCACGTGTATAACTGCTGGAACACAACCACGCCGTCCGGCGGTAAATTGACAATGTGATTCGTAGTCAGCCATGCAGGTTGGAAAAAACCCTACCACCATTCTGACTACTACTACTATGGCGTGATAATCGAACCCGAGACCTTCGCATTTCAAGGCAAACAATGATCCTCTGCGCCACGCTAGTCAAAAAATAGTTTTAATTAAAGTAGGTTGTAGTTAAAGTATATTTTGACTACCTCCATGGCGCAGTGGTTTAGCCGCTTGCCTTGTAACGTGGAGGTTTCAGATTCGATTCCCGGGCCACAGGAGTAGCGGAGTCTGAATGGTGGTACGGTTTTCCAAGCCCGCTTGGCTAGCTACCACCCTCGATGTCAATCTGCTGCCATAAAATCATTGCTCTGTTCCGGCAGTCATACATGTGAGAGCCAGGTGTATTCTGGGCGAACACGCTTCACCATCTACGGCCTCATTGTCACTTATCATCAAATGAAATCGAGGCCAAGTGCTAGCCCATAACAGATAAAAAATAAATAAAGGCAGTATTTGCCTTGAACTTTTTTCTTTTTTAATGACAATTACATCGCCGATTGGTTTATCACATTTTTACAAACAAAGATGTCACTAGTTATTTAATTTCATAATAAGAGCAAGATTGAAATATAACAATATTATTATCAAAACATACATTATTTCTAATTGCCTTTACGACCTGTAATTTATTAGTTATAAGATTTTTTAAGAAGAAAAAAAAACTTATAATTCAGTAAAACCTAATATGCCTCTTAAATTTCCTGTATGGTTTAATCTTCATTGAAATGAATGAGGACCTTGTTTATTTAATGCCCACACAGAGTTAACCGAATCTACAAGAAATATCTCTTGGTTAATGGAACGTATCCTAAACAATCAGAACGTGAAATGGAATGAAAACTTTAAACTGATATAAAGTAAATAAAGAAATGGATATAGAATATGTATTATTTTTTTAAACGACGGGTCGTTTAAAGTATATTACCCATTTTATTTCAAAACTAAAAAAATTTTGAAATCAAAATGGGTAATATACTTTAAACGACCCGTCGTTTAAAAAGTATAATTGTTCAAACATTGTTTAAACAAAGTTTGAACAATTATACTAACGAAATGTATTTTTTATCTCTAACTAAATTCACTTTTCTTTTTAGGAATGAAACAAAGAGCCCCCAGTTACAAGTTAAGCGGCTAACCGATGTGCCACGGATTCGCTAATAATGTTGTCGCTATTAATATGAATAATACATAAGATAATTTACTAAATTATTTATTTAAATCAAATTCCCTTTCATTTCATTGTTGTTGAGCGACACATCTGACAAGATTCATTGTCATACCTTTACACGATACTTGTAATGTAAGTTAATAGCTTTTAAACATTTCGGTAAAAAGTTCATGCCTATTTTCTAGCCGCATTCAAGACAACTATACAAGTACTTTTAAGGGGAAAATAATAAAAGACATCTCCTTAGTCTCTAAAATATAAACATAATTTTCTGTTATATGTATTTTGTTACTGAAAAAATATATCAGGGTAATGAAAAAAGGTAATTAATAATGTCAATCGTGTCATTGTATTCCTTAATTTAATCTAAAGGTAGGTAAATTAAATTATCTGTTCAAATTAATAAAATCGCGCCATTAACCAACCGGGCTGCAGATGCAAGAAAGTTACGAATTTCATCACAAAGGACAAAGGAATCTCACCTGGGGCCATTTGTTCAGCGTACGTATTTGTTCGCGCCTAATTAAACACGAAACAATGGCGGCAGGTAGAGACAGCTGCCTGTGATAGGGTTATGAGACGATGTTTATGTCGGCAACTAATCTGAGCGGACGTCTTCATGTAATGAATATGTGACGAAAATTATGTTTCTTAATAAATGTACTTGCCTACTGCATTTTTTTTTATTCTCAACACAAAAAGGTATATCATGTATGTATATGTCTACGACATCGGAGCTCTTTAATAGTTAAAGCGGTTTTAATCAATTTTTTCTTATTTCAAAATTTAATTGATCTATGGCGAAGTATAGGCTAGGCTAAATTAAAAAAAATCTGTTCAATTATTTAAAATTCGCAAGCTTGTTTCACTGTCGAATCGATTTTTGTTTCCGTGACGAGTGATGCAAACGAACTACATGGCACGGTCTGACAGTGACATCGTTGACATTTCATGTGTTTATTGAATACGGGTTTTCCTCGATCTTCGTCTTCAACTATATGACCTAAAGAACCGCTGTCAATCGTGGTTGCTTCATATACTTGCGGCATGTGTCACCGCGCCACATACGTAGGCGTGAACCGCAGGATTTTGAACAAATAGAGTTGTGAGTAGTTTGTGCTATTGCTTTAGCGGGCTTAATTAGCGCACAGAACGTTCCGCTGCTACTGTGTACTTGACATTTGTGTCCTGTTTGCCTTCAGTGTTCGTGCCGTACCACTGTTGATGCACCTGACAACTGTAACTGATAATGTACCGAGCGTGTCGTGTAAGACTTTGTGGTTGTTCGTGTAGTTCTGAATACACTCATAAAATAACGCACATATTTTTTAAATCAACGTGGGAAAAGTTAGATCAAGAAAATTTAAATTCAATTCAAAAAAACATCTCGATTGAAAATATGGAAGGTCATTTGTGAAAGAGTAATCTTAGTAACAACTAAAATTATTCTGAAACTTAAAAACAATATCTTAATCGTAAAATTAATTTTTGACCTCTTAAAAAGCATGTATCTCTTGTCACGTCGATTGGTCGTCGTACTGTCGATCCCATAACATTTAAAGATAACACAAAAAGTGGCGAAACTAATTGAGATTGCAATTTAGTCTTGTATTTACGATTGAAGAAGAGGGAATTAGCAAAATAAGTTTTTGTTTAATCAATTCATGAGTTCCGCAAAATAAAGCTTAGATCAATAAATTATAGAATATTGACTTCAAACTACTTAAAAAGTTATCATTAATTTATTACCTGTATTACAAAACTGTTCCAACATAACTTTCGATAGTTATAATTAATATTAGGGGCCCCATTATCAATAATGAGAGGATTGGGCAAACATTTGCATTTCCACCAATTCTATTTATCTAATAATGGCAAACATTTCGCAATCAGAGCCGATACCGCGAATTGAGTTGGGCACAATGGCCTGCATTCTCGCATGTCCCTTAATGTCCTAACGAGAATATGAATATAAAACCGGGAGATATACAAACTCGGAAATAACTGTACTATTTGAAATTTGTGTTGATTTATATTTGTTATATTATGATTTAATGAAAGTGAAGTGCTAGAATACTATAACATCGAAAAATACACTTCGAGAACGTGTATTATTCAGCCCATATTCATTTTAGTTCTGTGCATGAATATAAAATAAACAAAGACTTATCCCTCGTAGAATGAGAGCCTATTTACATTTCCCTTACTGAACCACTCTTTGTAAGGGTATAATGCTTGAAACTGTAATTTGCGAAGTTGATATTTCAATAGTGTATAAAGTCTACTATACATTACAGATCTCTCGCGATGTTTTACTTATAAGAATGTATCAGAATTGTATTTTAATTTTAATATCTTTTACACAAATTATAATATGATTATTTATTTAATTTTAATTAAAATCCGTAAGTATTTCTCAGATTTACTTAAAGACAGTGACGGTGTAATTAATGTACAACCACTAAACAAAAAGAATGCGAAATAAAATATTCTATCAACAGAAACCGCCCGTTCATAACTCACTCAAAGGTGCGTCATGGGGCCTGGCAGGTGGTCTAAATAAATACGAGAATGGTCTATCGCGGAGTTAGATAATAAATTCAAGAGGCAATCAACGCAACGGGGGCGAGTAAAAATATTAATAGCCGAGAAGTAATTACATATTCATGAGCTTCACGGGTGCGGAAAGCGGGACGCTGCCGCCGACCTGGTCGGTAATCTAAATCCCCTTGACTCGGTAAAGATACACCGCGAGCCGCGAAGTCATAGTGTTCTGTTTTGACGAAAAACTAATTACCGCCACCGCGAAAGTTCGTGTATTGTTTTATACTTTTATATCCATCAATTAACGGCGTAGGCCTTTCACAGATTCTATTTAATAATCATAGTAAACATTAAATTATAAATCATTGAAAAACTGTACCACTAACAAATTAATAACTGGTTTATGTTTGACGTTATTCTTTAAACAATTTTAGTTTTCAGACAGGATTTAATATTTTTTAAATATGTTAGAGAATGGATATAATATATGCTTGCTGAATAAATATTGTTAAAATAATCAACGAGGAAAACAAGAAACGAAGTGCACAAAGTGAATAAAATCAAAGTGATAAACGTGCGCCTGTGATGACTTATGTATGCATATTACACAAAAATAAGATACAATTGTTTTGCGCCGGGAGAACGAAAAATGTTTCGTTGCTTTCATGCACCCTTTAGACATTTCTCATTAACATTGTTAATATTTACTTTTAAATTATGAATATAACCGATCTTTCAAACTACGGTTCGATTTTCCAGAGACGATTATGAAAAAAACGTCCAACCAACAGCTGGTCCGTCGGAACTGCACGCGTGCCGCATAGAAACAAAACAGAAACGATTCGGTTGCGAGCCATCAATCAGTCGTTAATCCAACGACGCAATATCCATAAAATGAATCGCGAACTGGGCGGTCTCGGGCCATGCGTAATAGGTAGGGCGGACTCACGACAATGCCGCAATCCGGCTACCAATCTGCATAATGGATTGCTCGGCCGAACGCGTCGTACGGTCGCTCATTCAATTGTCGCGGCGGCCGATGTGTGCCGATGTGTCGGCCCGGTTATTACGGAATACGGAATTAATAATTTCACGGGTGTACCGACA
>DWQX01005601.1:0-12695 GCA_018245475.1 Pharmacophagus antenor
TATATATATATATATATATATTAATCGATGTCAAAAGTTAATTCCGAATTCTAATATCAAAAAACATTAGGGAGACCGTTATGAAAAATAGCATAATAATAAACGTATACATAACGTTTTTCCCTGTAAGTTTGCATTATCCTCTTTGTTGTAATTTATCATCAGATCGCGTTGTAGTGCATCAACTTCTATATTGTTCATCCGAACGCCAACAAAATTTGTACGCATATAAATTTGAACAAGGAATATTGTTGTTATTATACGCCACCAGATAGCGCTGCAGCACATATTTTTACACTGTAGCTAGTGTACATTATCCATCCATTCTACAAATATGTACTAGCTGGACATTATCTGCGGGGTTCTGCTGGTAAACTATAAATATTCATATATGTATATCAATGTAGAAGCAGTATGTTAAAAATTAAAAATAAAAACGGCTAAATTACTGTAGTTTTTTTCCCCATCCATTTATATAGCCCACATCTGGGGTACGTTATGCTTGATTAAGTTAAAGCCACCGAAATAAGTTAAAATGGCTAATGGAGTAATTTATTTTTAAGAAAATCTGTTCGAACTTTGTACTATCTATCAACCTACGTAGTTGATACAAGGAATAGAAGAAATGTTACACTAAATAGTTTCTATTTTATTATTAAAAAAGAAAAAAAAATCATTGAACAAATTCTAAATGGTAATGGTAATTAAAAGCAACAAGGTACATTAATAGTAATAATTGTATTTATCGAAATTGTCCATGGTACTTTCAGAAACAAGAATTTTTTTATTATCTTTTTCAGTAAAAATATTTCGCAATAATAAAATATATGGGCAATTGTCAAAAAAAAACTTGAATATTAGCAACAGTATAAAATCAAAATTTTTTTTTTATATTAACTTTTTTACAATTCTTCAAAGCCCAGCGACATATTTGCTTATATTTTTTACGTAATATATATGTCCATTTATAATTTATACCTCGTAAGATTATTGTAGTTTTAAAAAAATCGGATCATGGCGTCATCTTTGCAGATGGGTATAAAACTTTGCGAAAGTAAAATTTACATTAAATTTCGTTTAATTAATTATCTAATTCATTTAACTCGTCGGAAGATGGCATCTGTTTCTATTTTTAATAAAGACCTAAGGATGGAGCCTATTGGTAAGAATTCTAACAGAAATAAATATATCTTTATACAATATTGCTGGTGGTCCATATCCAGAACATAGCATACTATATAGTCGGCATAATTTTTTTATAGAGAATTTTAAGGCTAATCGCCAACTACGTTGCCATTCAACTTCTAACCATTTCTCCATTAAATAAATAATGTTCAACAAATTAATAAATCTTAAGTTTTACAAATGGTTATTGTAGCATTAAAAACTTTTTGAAATAGTATTGCGAACTATCTTTTGAATTTCTTGCATTTAGTAATAAGTATAGTTAAATATCATTATGACTGATATCATTCAAATACACTTCATAATTTATAGAATAAAATATATTCAGTTGTAGCAGATGAGGCAATGAAAACAAATTAGTTTTTTGTTTTTAAAAACAATAGTGGGGTAAAATCTATAGGGAGAAGTGTGCATTCTATAATACTAATTACACAGGTGGACTTTATCGAGTATGCATAAATATGTAAATCAGAAATTTGATTTATACATCTATGCAAATATGTTAATCATAGTTTAATAATCGGGTTCTGAAAATGAAATGATATAAAAATTTTCAATTTATGCAGATTATACTATATAATAATTTAAGTATTGTGTTATTATTTAATTAATCTTTTTGTATTAGCAAAATTTTTATTTATTATTATTAGAACCTAGTCGTGAATTATTATGAAAAATATTTTAAATTGTTAACTATGGTTTTTTAAGATTTATTAGTTGTTTATTTTTCTTGCATAAGCAGTATTGAACTCTATCATGGGGGATTAATAGTAAGAAAAATTTTGGATTTATTATTTTTATTTAATGTAAAACAGGAAATATTTTTTTCTATTTTACTTTTAACGTAAAGATCGTAATTGTATGTTCTAATTCTTTTCTAGTGTAGCTGGCAACATTGATATTAATTTACACCACGCGATTTTAAGAACAAAACCTTTCTCAACTATACTAAATTCGTTTTGCTTTTTAATTGAAATATTTACAATGTTCGGACAACAACCCATTATAGTCTTGAGTAAGTAAATGTACAGCCATAGTTTATTGAATCATGGAATTATTTTTAATTCATGGTGAAATTTCAGGCCAAAACACTAAACGTGAGTCCGGTCGGAAAGTTCAACTAGAGAATATCTACGCCGGAAAAGTAATTACACTTATTTAAAAGTGTTTTAACAATTTTTACTACAAGAAATTACCAAATAACAGCTTTTTATTCTTCTGTGTTGTGTATTTTAGACAGTAGCGGATGTTATTCGAACATGCCTTGGGCCGCAAGCAATGTTAAAAATGCTAATGGATCCAATGGGTGGTATCGTGATGACAAATGATGGCAATGCTATCCTACGAGAGATCACTGTGCAGCATCCTGCAGCTAAGTCAATGATCGAAATTGCGAGAACACAAGATGAAGAGGTTAGGAAACAGTTCCGTTGTTCTAACAATGTATTTTATTTCTTTATTTACTAAAATAATTTATTTTATAGCACTTGGAATCATGAATGTTTCATATTGTATGAAAAAAAAATAGAGATTCTTTTTTAATACTAATAATCTAGATGATTGGTAATCTTGCATTGTGCCTTTTAAGCGCTAGTTTTAACCACGCACAATCATCCTGTGGAATCAGTTGTCGCCAGCGGTATATCCCGACTAATGCGACTTGGGGTGCTTCAAGAAAAGAGTATACTCCTTGCTTAAAGGTCGGCAACACAGTTGCGACTCCCTGAGTGTTGCGAGTTGAGTCTTTGGGCGACGGCAATCACTTTCCGTCAGGTGAACCGCTCGCTTATTTGCATACTCTTCCTATAAAAAAATATTTTCAGGTTGGTGATGGTACCACATCTGTCATAGTTCTCACTGGGGAAATTTTAGCTGTTGCGGAACCATTCCTCTCGCAGAATATTCATCCTACAGTGATTATAAGAGAATACCGTCAGGCTTTAGAAGATGCTGTAAAACTACTTCAAGATAAAATATCTGTCCCTGTCGATGTTAATGATAAGGATAAACTGAAGGAAGTTGTAAGTATTTTTTAGTTTTTATATATATTGTTGTTTAGTATTTGTTTGGTAAAACAAAGATGCAACAGACTGTACAGCTATATCTGTAATATTTGTTAAATACATTTATTAGTTGTAATAATTAAAATAGTAATTCTGATTTTCTCAATGTAGGTCCCTATAGATGCTCTGTATAGATGCGCTTTTTGATACTAATTGTTAAGTAATTATACCAATTTCTTCTAGAAAATTAAATGTTTCTTATGTAGTGAAGAGCATTTTTTAGATTATACCAAAAAATAAGAAAGATTTACATTTTCTCAAAAATTCATTCCAACACCAAAAAGTTACACAATGTTACTTAATTCTTGTACATTATGATTTGTTTATCAAAGTGTGCCACAGACAAAAAGGATGTAAATTACTTTACTATTATTTAACTAAATGCTCTAACTCTTAGTCAAAATAGGTATTTTTAATTAGTGAAGTATTTTTTATCTTTGGCCTATCCTATTTTTCCTATCAGGGTTTTTATTGTATAATTCATGAACAAGATTGTTATTAATGTTTTTTTTTTCAGATCCATTCTTGCATAGGAACCAAGTACATTGGACGTTGGGCCGATTTGGCTGTAGAAATTGCCCTTGATGCAGTTAATACTGTCACCGTTGTTGAGAATGGTAGAGTTGAAGTTGACATTAAAAAGTAAGTTTTGTTTACTGATCACTTAGAACATGCTAGTTGTGTCTTTGTTGAGTAGTACAATAAAATAACTATAATTCCCTTTTTGGTGAAGAGTTTCAATTTCTGATCTTTTTTCTTTTTCTTTCGGTTTTCTTATAATTTTCTACACCATACATATAAGTGGTTTCCCATTAAACATTTTCTCTATTTCTGAGAATTATGGGGCAAATTTTCCTTATATTTTTAACATTTTTACATTAAAATATCTAAATCCAATTAAAGTTGGTCAAGCTTTATGTTACATTTGTTACATGGTAAAAATATTTTATAGTTATGGATAGTTTTCAAGAATTACTAATTTTTTTTAAGGAATTTGGTGGAAAGTTGCATTTGAAAGAAAATGGTTTGGTGCATTTAACATGATTTTTCATACATACCATATTAATGCAGTGGAAACTTACTTTCTTTCAGGCATTATTAAAAAATGTATTAATTAACTTTTATTGTGATTCTTTGTTGTTTCTATAGAATTTATATAATATGATAGTTGAAAGTAAGGTATTCTTCATAGGTGAGATTAACAGTGACTCTGTGAGAAATGAAAAGGAATTATTAAATTTTCAAAAACATACTTGAAATTTTTACTTTTGTTTTAGTTATGCTAAAGTAGAAAAAGTTCCTGGGGGCACAATTGAGGAGTCATGTGTGCTTAATGGAGTCATGTTTAACAAAGATGTTACACATCCAAAGATGAGGCGTTACATTGAAAATCCACGTATTGTCTTGCTTGATTGTTCTTTAGAATACAACAAAGGAGAGAGCCAGACAAATGTTGAAGTCTTCGGTGAACAGGTGAGTTTTGTTATAAATTAGTTAAAATCATCTCATCACACATCTCATAGGAATACAAGTTCTAAATATTTAATTACATCTTTATGGAAATAGATGTTGCAAGTTATTTCTAATATAAAAATACCTTTAAAGAATTTAATATATAAAAAAAGCCACTAGGTCTCTGACTGTATTATTTTTCTTGAAAATTATGAGTCCATTCAGAGAATTTTCATCGAAATTTTAAATCCTTTTTTGCTCTCTCAGAGTTGGAATTTCATACAACCTTTTCTTGATAGAATCCTACTCATCACAAAGAACAGACCTTCCAAATTTCATATCTCTGAAACTATCAGTTTAGGTAGTGTTCAGTTGGTGAATAAGACAGGACTTTCAATTTTATACATATACATTTGTTTGTTTCTGGTTTAGAAGATATTTTAACATTTTATATTATATTTTTATGGTTATTTATGATGTAGATGTTTTAATATTTTGATCATGTTTAGTTAATTATGATGTATATGTTGATTAGATATGTAATAATCTTGTATTTATTTTTGAATCATAGGACTTCACAAAGTTGCTGCAGTTGGAAGAAGAGTTTGTTCAGCGCCAGTGTGAAGATATCATTGCTCTAAAGCCCGACGTCGTAGTCACTGAGAAGGGTGTGTCAGATCTGGCGCAGCATTATCTTGTTAAGGCGGGCATTACGGCTATTCGTCGGTAAGGATTAAATTCACATTTTTTTTAAAAAATAAACAGCAGAGTCTGTAATTGGAGCTTTGTGCGATTTTTTTATCTAAAAAAGGTGCCCATTTCATACTGGAAATGGAAATAAAATGTTAATTTTAAAATGTAAAATTTTAATTAGAGTATTTTCGATTATAACATTTTGAATTGCTGAATTTCACAGACACTAATTCGAATTACGTGATTAGAATAATTTATTAGCAATAGCCTAACATTTGACCTCTACTTAAAATGACGTGACCATAGATGATAACGCTTGGTCGCCTGGAATATTCCGGCTTCCATATGTATGACTGCTAGGTACAGCAATGCTGTTATGGCGACAGTTTGTTATTTTGGGTGGTAGGTAGTAGAAATCGAAAAAACTTACTGCTCAGACTACTACTAATGTGGTGCGGGAATCTAATCCCGATTACCGTGTTACAAGGCTAGTGGTAAACTAATACGCAATGAGGAAGTCGAAAAGAATTTTTTTTTTCTGTAATAAATGTTTTTAAAAATTAACAATGTTATTGCCTAGATGATTAACCATAGGATGAACACGATTTGTAATGAAAATTTGAGTTTAAATATGGTACAAGATTCAATGTGGTAGAAGTGCTGCTGAGCCTTTAACATATCTGGCCCCCCTCTTTTAATGTTTTAAATATGTTATAAATACTAGGTTAAAAAAAAACATTTTTTTTTGTTTCCAGGCTCCGTAAGACCGATAACAACCGGCTCGCTCGCGCCTGCGGAGCGACCATTGTGAATCGCACAGAAGAGCTGAAGGAATCTGACGTCGGAACCGCGGCGGGCAAGTTTGAAATTAAGAAGATCGGCGATGAATACTTCACATTCGTTACGCAGTGTAAAAATCCTAAGGTACTTATCAAATAGATTTTAAGTGTCTTTCGCAGGCACTTATCAATGATCAAGTGCTACAAAAGCCCATTCCAAAGACCAGCTGTCCTGAGAAGAACCAGGCAAGTAGCTCCAAGGCACCCATGTAATTATTATTGTAGAAGTACACTTTTTCCTATTGTCGCATTAAAGCAAATTATGTGTCCATCAATTTTTGCCATTAATTTATAAAAGATGTAAATATTCTATACTGTAATAATAAATACCCTTTTAATTACTTAAATGTTGTTATTTCGTTGTTAAGTAATATGTTAAAAATATACTTTTAAATGTCAACTTTAGCACGATTAATTTACTTGGCTTTTATTATTTCAGGCTTGTACAATTCTTCTCCGTGGTGCATCCAAAGACGTGTTAAATGAAATTGAGCGGAATCTACAGGATGCTTTACACGTCGCCAAGAATTTGGTATGTATAAAAACTTATAAGCATCAGCATTCAAAAATTCTTGAAGAGCTTAACTACTCTTTTTTCTAGTGATCACTAGTGTTTTTGTTTGTTTTCTTAGTGGTAAATCAGAAATATCGATTCAACAATTTACATTTTTTTTATTATTAGGTCTTTTTTACATAAGAATTTATTATTTTAATCTTGTTCAATGTATTGGATGTGTTAATTAAATTTTACTGCCCATTGTTCCTTCTTTAATAAATGTAATATGAAGTATACAAAGCTTCTAATATAAAAAGTGTGCTGTGCTTTCTGTATTATCGGTTTTAGATAGTAATGAATATTGTATATTTATTTTTAATTTTAAAGACAAGTTTTCAAGTACTTATGTTATTTTATCAGTGTATATATCGTGAAAAAGTATAGATCAATACACTTCTTTCGATAATTTTATTATGATTTCGAATTTGTTTATAACCACATGTTATCAAAAGATTTACACTACTAGAATTAATATCTATGAAATATAAACAAGTAATACAGCTATCACAAGATTTGGAAAAGTTATTGCTTTTTATGCAGTTTTTATTGATATTAAAATTTTTATTTCATTAACTTTACTATTGTCTTCAAAACTAAAACAATTAATTTTACATATACTACATGAGAAAAATGGAAGCTGATGTCATAATTGGTTTTTAACTAGACTACTGCTGCTAACTTAATATGGTTAAAGGATAGTATCCCGCATAAAAAAGTGTATGTTAATTAAGTTCATGAATTAATTTTTTATTTATGTAGATACTTAAAAATGGTTTTGTGTCATTATTTTTTACATATTAAAAAGGTAATAAAATAAAATAAGTATGAATATGCTAATGTATGTATATGAATTATTTAGGTTTTGAATCCGCGTTTGGTGGCTGGCGGCGGTGCAGTGGAGATGGCCCTGTCGGCTGCGCTGTCAGCCAACTCTTCTCACAACACGCCATATCGTGCTGTGGCACAGGCGTTAGGTAATTTTTTTACACTTTCTTCTGATGGTAAAGTATGGTAGAGCATATGGTAGCATGTTTCCACGATAACACATTGTAAACGTGGTCTTAAGACATTCAATGTGAACTTAATAATTTCGATTGTGACTTTTAAAACGTGGTGAAGAGTTAGTGCAACATCGTAAAAGGCTAACATCGTAAAGGATGCACAATCCTTAACATTAGAAAGTGAAATATTTTGAGAGGCAGTAGAAAATAATAGACTGTTGAAGTTTGAGAATATTTGATGATTTTTTTTTAATAACATGTATGCGACTCTACGTTGTTGCAGAGATAATCCCACGTACGCTCGCGCAGAACTGCGGCGCGAATACGATCCGCACACTAACGGCGCTGCGCGCGAGGCACGCGGCCGGAGCCGCTGCAGCCGGTATCGACGGCGAGACCGGAGAGATCGTCGACATGGCCGCCAAGGGCATATGGGAGCCGCTCGCCGTCAAGATGCAGGCACGTGCGCGCTCGAGTTCACCTTTCATAAATAGAAATAATATAGGAAATATATATGATCATTTCAGCTGTAGAGTTATTTCGAATTCGCCTGGTTAGCAACTACTTCGAATCTGCACGAATGGACCTGTTACCGATAAATTCAAGATGTTTTCGACATTCTTTTTCATGACGCACCGACACATCTCGATCTGTGTGCGCCGCATTCACCGCAAACGCAGCGCCACACAGGCACGCACACTACTTACTCTCGTTATCCGTATCTTTCTTAACCCTTAAAGGGCTATAAACCTATATATGGCTTTTGAACTAACATTCGATTTTAGTTATAAAGCTATATATGAGTTAACGCTTAACCAGTCATCTTCATATTAATTATAATATGAAGATGACTGAGGTCTTAATAACCAATTATGGTTATTAAGACTTCTGAGGTCACTATAAAGTTTATTTCAGCTGCAATCAATACACTTGCGATGAAAGTTAAATCTCCATACTTTGCGCATTTTATGTAAAAAGTACACAGCCCATGGTAAGAATTTTCGTAAGGAGTGGGCAGTCCACGCCGCGCGCTTCACTAACAGTCTGGCTCACACATATATGACTGCTACAAAGACAGCAGTGCTTTTAAGGCAATAAGCTGTTGAAATAGCCTTGCCAGGTAGGTGTGTTTGTAAAAACCTCCCACCATCCCAATTCCACTATTTATGTGGATTCCTGGGACCGCCGAAAAGGCATGCGATAAACCACGGAAGTAGTTTAATTATAATGCACAGTTAATAATTTAAACATTGTTTTAGGTGTACAAGACGGCGGTAGAGACTGCGATACTTCTTCTGCGGATCGACGACATCGTCTCCGGCTCAAAGAAGAAGGCCGGAAACGAGCCCGCCACACCTGCCAACATGGCCGCCGCGCAAGAATAATATGACACGCATACAAAAGTTAATATCTTTACAATTGTGGATAGAATTGTTAAGTATGCAAGATACACCAGTTGGTCGATTCTACTAAGTTCTACATTATGAAGAATGTAATATTTGTACAACTTGAGGATTTTAAGGGTTTAATTTATAATAAACAATATGTATGCGAATACAGTAACATCTGTTCTGATGCAGTCTTTTTTGAGGAGATATTTTTGTGCGACTTTTTTATTATAATAATTGATGATCCGCTTAAAAAAATCGCAAAAAGACCGCATCACAGCTGATTTTCCTGTAGTTAAGCAAAAGCTTACTTATGCAATTCTGTCCATAGTTACATTGAGCGTGTATTGCTTGTTTACGAATTCTTTAATTCGCTGATATAATACACAATTAAGATCGGGTTGATTTCGTTTATAATTACGCGAAAGTTCAATTTTTCATTTCAGTGCTGGTTACATTGAACAGTGTTGCCTACGTTTCCATTTTTATGACAGTTGTTTGGTTTTTGTGTATAAATCAAAGTTTCATTTTAATTCATTCGTAAATGAATAATATGCAACTGTGGAAGTTTTGAAAATCAGCTTTTAAGTAAGTGCCTAACACAAATTCCTTAACTCGACTTTGCTGGAGAGAGAGCTTTTATGCGTTACTTTTTGGTTAACTCTATGGTAGTCTTTAATTTATGATCATTCACATTGTCCTCCTAATTGTTTCACAAATGGCATTTAGTTTTTATTTTCGATTAAATGTAATTTCTAATTGAACAATAAATAGTATTAAAGATTTATACACTAATAAAATTTGTATTATTTTATTATTACATAATATTTACAATGGAAAATTATTAAGGTAGTAATTATAAAGGCTTACACGGCGCAGAGATTTACCCTTTTGCCATGTAATGCGGAAGTCCCGGGTTCGATTCCCGGAATACAGGAGTAGTTGAGTCTGAATGATGTAAAGATTTTTTGAACTCGCCTGGTCAACTGTCACCCTCGATGTCAATCTGCCGCCAAAATAGCACACCTGTTTTCCAGCAGTTAAACAGGTCTGAGGCAGATGTTCAAGTGATTAACACTAGAATGTCCAAAGCAGTAATTTAGACAGCTCAATTTATTTATTTTTACAATTCTTATAATTGTGATACTATTTTCGAGAATATTTTTGTAAATAAATTATTATTGTAAAAAAATTTTGAATTAAATACGATATATGAGTTATTTAACACTAGATGTATGGGACATTTGATAAGAAGTTCTGTGTACGATTAGGCGTTAGACTTTTGTTTTATACTGCTTCTGGCAACATTGCCTTATACTTTTTTTATAAAACAAAAAAAATAATACCTTAAAATGTATGTAAATGTAATGTCAAAAAATGTGAAAAAAGAGTAGTTGTTTCGTGGCAAGTATAATTAACGAAATTAAACAAAGAGTTTTAGTTCATTTGCATTATACGTGATACCATCTGCAGGGGGCTCATGACAAAACCCATTGATCGCGGGCCTACAGCACGGCAGGCGATACGGATGTGCCTTCATATTGTTAGCCAAACGATTTTTTGAAGCAACACCGTTATTTGCATGTTTCCGTTGCTGAGGTTTATTTTAAACAAAAAAAAATTACTGCTATTAGAAATTTGACTCATTCAAGTATAAAATATTTTTGAACAAGTGATATTACTTATAAAATATTTCAGACATTTTTATTGGTTTGCACTTTACTCGATTTTTATCTGATGTTAAGTGACAATAAGGTCCTAGACGGTGATGTATTCTGAGCGAACATACTTCTGGGTTTCACATGTATGACTGCCGGAACATAGCAATTATTATGGTGGCAGATTGAAATTGAGGCAGGTAGTTAGCTAGGGAGATTCATCAAAAAAACCACACTACTACTCTGTCTCAATTTATGAGTTGTCTAAATTATATTAAAGGTATTTTGTGTTTATTTTTGAAATGGATAATATGCAACAATGTTGTTGTAATTCTATAAGTATGTTGAATGCATTTTAAGTATTCAGTGAACTTTTACACTGAACCGTGGAAACGCACCGTCACAATGCTCAAACAAAACGCTCACGGTCCATGACCGTAGCGGCTTTAGGAGTCACAGGCAGTTGTTAATGCGTAGTGGATCCCCGAGCCGAATGGCTAAACGTCCGGGATTATGCACCGGTGAGTAAATTGGTTTTGTCTTTGTCTTAAATAGTTATTTACCTATAACTAACTATATTAAATTATTTTTACCACAAACTTTTGTGTTTACTTCTTGTTTTAATATCCTTGTTATAAAAATGTGATATTGAACATATCTTTGTAGTTAATTTTACATGAAATTTTAAACAACTTTTCGTATCAAATATTAAAAACAAAATTTGTTAATAAATATTAATGTCCATTTCACGAGTAATGATGCTAAAATTCTAAAAAGTTACCATCCCAATGTCAGAATCAACAGAAATTGTGAGTGTCAGACACATCTAGATGTATGTAACGACAAATTCCTGTTCGATGCAGTGGCGGTATTGTCACATACCGAAAATTCCGGTTTAGTATTCTAAAGCAAAGATGTAAACTATAATGTTCATCTTCTCATTTAGACGTGTATTTACCCTTTTGCGCTCAAGCGGCAACTTTTTCTCACCGCGATGTTTCGCGCTGCAACTCGCCATTCGAGTTGCAGAGAGGCAACAATCTGTTGAGGCTAGATTTCGTTCTCTCCAGTTGACAGAAACTTGTTATTGGTTTGTTAAAATTACATATTGCAAAATGTAAATAAATACTATATTATAATATTACAGTTTTCGTATGTTAATATGTGTATAAATTCTTTTTATGACATTTGCAAGACACTTGTTTCATTAAAGTAAATTGCCCTGAGTTCTCGCTTCGCCCGACCACAAAAGTCATCGAGCGCTAAGATTTAAATGTTTAGGCTAGCCGTATAGGCATGCGACTGCTACGATGCGATAACGCAGCTGTCTTCTACAGACGACTATTTTCGACCGAAGTTTCGTGCTGTTAGCCTTACAGGTTTGTACAGCTTCGTAGTACTCAGGGCCTCCTACAGATTCACAACAGACTATTTTCAAAATAATAAACATATGCTGTATGCTTTTGCCGCAGAATTTTTTTACCAAAACTTGGCTGTTCAAATCATATTGCGGTTACACGATTTGCGAGCTTAAATTCGATAATTCGTTAAAGTCGATAAGATTACTAGAGAAACGTACATAATTATATGTCGTCTAAACTAGTTTTTTCTTTTTATAATAATTATGATATGAATACGAAAGACTTGTGTGAACGGGTTATCTAACCTGGGATTATCCCATACAATTACTCCGTGTATGGAACTTCAAGTTTGATCTTAGATTGAACGAATATCTTATATTTTTCCTGTAGTTTTGGGATTTATTCAGTTCAGGTAAAAAAGGAAAACTCCAAAAGTTAGTGCTCTACAAATTATTTATTTACCTTATTAAATAGGGAACTTGTTATGTAACATAAAATA
>DWQX01005602.1:0-12695 GCA_018245475.1 Pharmacophagus antenor
GCGTCACTCCAGTAGGTAAGGATCGGTCTCTGGCGGAGCTGAGGGCTGGACTTCAAAGAGGTGTTGGTGATGCAGATGCAGGTAAGGGTTAAATGTTTCGACAGCACCGCAGCGTCACTCCTGCAAACGAGAATCGAAATCCGACGAGCGCGAAGATTGGATTTTACGCTATAAACGCGTTTGCATCCAACCCCTCCGCAGTTTAAGCGACTGGACGTCTTAACTCTCGCGGCTAACACGACCGGGCCCTGTCAACATTAAATAAAATGCATTGTTTTGACGCCCCAACGCGCCTGATCAAATGAAATTCTATTTGCGAGCGATACGAATTTATGAAATGAATGCGATGCATGTAATAGTTGATTGTTATTCACAATTTAATGTAATTACTTTGTTAATTCTAGCCGTGTCACGAGCAATAGTACGGACCGCGGCGGCGTTGGGTTGCCGCCTCTACCTAAATGGACAATTTAGCGTGGCAACCCACATCCATCATGCCGCTATTCAAATAAATCGTAAGTTGATGAACAAAAAAGAATATTCTCGAATTCGTCAAACGTGTGTCGACTTGTTAATCCGACAACAAGAAGCGCGCGAAAGGTTGCTCCAATGTTTTCATTTACCCGTCTGTTGCTTTAGTCGTTTATGACAACGAATGATTTTTTTTACTGAGCGCTGCTATATAGCTAATTGTGATTTGTTTGAAATAATAAAAAGTTTACCCATTGATAAATGTCACATACACTTATATTTTTTGCAAGTATGCCCGAACGCCTCCAGCAGCAGGTTTTGGTTCGCCGAAGAGCCTTTTTGAGCGAGTCATATTATCAATTTGCCATCATAACAGCAGGGTCGCTGTATTTCGGCAGTTGTAGATATGAGAGCTAGTCAATTCTGAGCGAGCATACTTCACCAACCATTGCTTAATTGTCACTCAACATTATGTGAATTTAAGGCCGTGTTAACCCATAGTTGAAATAAAATCAATCTACCGTCACAACAGTCCCTGTGTTAAGTATGTCATACATATGAGAATTGTACTTTGGGCGAGCACACTTGACCATCTAGGGCCTCATTGTCATTTTACATAATGTGAAATTGAAGTGTTAGTGCAACAGGCGAGCCACAAAAAAAAATCCCAGTTATTAAAGAAGAGTTTCAAATTGCCTGCTTTGTGTTAAAAGACTGATAATTTTGTATTGATGGGGATACTTTTCATATATTTTTTTCAATCCATACTGTCTTCGCACATGAGACGAGCCGTTAGGGACGTAGTGTGACATCGAGTATAGGGGCGTATTACTTAAAGGACTCAAGATGTATGCGCTTGGGGCGGGATTCGTTTTGGTGGGCGGCCAGCGAGTGCATCCACATATATTTACATACATAAACAAACACTTAGTTATTTACTAAATATTATTTATTAACTATGTACATTATGGATTTACAATTATCACTTATATCTACATACACATGAATGATCTAACTAAGAAGTTCCTTCTGCCATTTTAACAAATTAACAATATAATTAATTAATTTTAATGTATGTTGTCTAGTCACTGAGAATCTTTCATTTGCTCGAGATAATGCTGTCAATATCACTTATTATTCACAACAAACGTAACGTACACAGATACTCAATATTATTAAACAAAAAATTTGCTTGGACTATAAAACGAAACATCAATGATCAATAGGAACTAATAAGTGTAAAATCAATTAAAATAAAATAATAGATTATGCATTACTTACATATAAAATTTCAGTTTTTTTTCAAATGTTTTATGATTATTATTATTTTTTAATTATTCCATTCTTTTAATTTTTTGTTGATCCATGCGATCATGAACTCATTGTTGATGTTGTTATTTGTCGACTTTTACAAAATCTTTCAATGTTATTAAATATTGAATGATTATACACAAAATAATATGAATAATAGACATTACTTTTCAAAATAATGTCACATTTTTAATCTGTTGCAACAGTCTTTGAATTGCTATTAATTGTGATTTTCTAGGCCAATCATCGGCGCATCCCTAGCTGGCAGCTGTCAAAAACTACAGATTCGATTGGATTGTGTTAATATATAACTAGAACATTCTATAGAAGTTTTGTCGTGCCTGAATGTAGGACAGAATGTGTTGAGCGGAAATTAATAATTAATAAATTCGAGAACAACGAAGTTATCGGATGCTTTAAGGAAGAAAATATTTTTATATGATTAATCTTCAGCTAAAGATGAAAAACGAAAACGGAAGTACGTAGTAGTATTATGGCGACGTTTTAACAACTGCAATGCAAATAATGCGAATACGAAATTGTTATAACCCATCGTATACGGAAACAACAAAACTTTTTGATACGCGAAAGTGCAAAATATGTGATGACACTTGGTAAATAGAATGGCTGACAACAATAGACAACATTACTCTGAATATTTTCCTCTGTGTCATAGACAAGGCGTGGATGCCCAGATAATTTATAATTAACCAAGAATATGCATAATGAAGTTAGATGAGAACTAATTGGACTCGAGTTCGTAATGCCTCACGTAGGCAATTCTTGACTCTCTGGTATGAAAATTTATATGATATTAATTTCTTTTTTTTTTAATATTACTATTGCCTTTGCTATAATTATGAGTTTGGGTGTTACTGCTTATTATGCTTTGGTTATGTGTAATTGTTTTCATTTAAAATTATTATGCTATATATATGTAATGATACGGGGTGGTGGTCTCCAACTACACAACATTGCACTGGCACGGGGGGTGTGTCTTAAGGCCATGGTGCTGTGAGTTTATATGATATTGTTATAGGCGGTTCTGAAAGGGGAAAAAGACGACAATTCCAATACACTCGGTAAAAGAGCGGGCGCCCCTATTTCCGTGCGGATGTGTCTGTGGTGCCCTCTAGCCGTCGCAGTCTAACCCTAAGGGCGATAGCGCTGCAGCCGCCGTTGGCCCTTCGGGTGCCGATTGGCGTGAGCCCCGGGTTCAGCTGGAGCGCGTGGCGCGCGGTGGCGGCGCGCGGCGCCGTAGGTGAGCACGTCTCTCCCACCGCCTAGCCGCCTGCACCGCCGGACCAGTGGCGGCGGTTCGCGGCTCGCGACGCCATTGGTCCCCGGTTCGACCAATGTGCACGTTGCCGTCGCTCGCCCTGTGCACGAAAGGGACCGAGTCGACACCGGGGCAGTCCGTCCCGGGCCCTTGCTAAGGATCGTTTACGTAGGCCCGTCTCGCATAGAACGGCGGCCGCTTAACAACAAACTTTTCCCTTATTATTTGTTGTGTTGTGCATGTGCTACGCGTTCGGATAAACCGCGCCCGGTACGCTCGAACTTTGCGGCGGATTGTTCACGTGAGTAGCTTTCGCTAATAAAATGGCGTTGCCCGTTGCTGAAAAAGAGATGGCGCCACTCTCGCCGCCATTCGGAACGTGTCGGCCGACGGAACGGGCGCGGCGCGGGCCGCCCGCACTGCCGGTGCAGAGCTGTCCGTTACATTTACTAAAAATCCAAGTGTTTTATGTGAAATTATTGATTGGTTTTTTTTTTTGTTATGTATTAAACATCGTTATCCAGTTAAGGGGTGAGCGCAGCTCTAGTTGTCGTATAGTTTAAGCCGTGGGAAATGTTAATGCACGCCGTGTTTACGTAAGAAACGTACGCGTCGACCCGTCGGTAATGTACGTTCGACGTGACGTGACGACAGTTGAAACCTGTGTTCGTGTGAAACCTCTCTAACCAAGCCACGGCACGAGGATCGGAATCGTTAGTTGTTTTCTATATCACGCGCAAATTAATTATAAGATAAAGAAATAACCTCAACACCGCCACTGCACCCCATGAAATACCATTTCGTACCCATCCACGCCCTGTACGTCATAAACATTATGCTCTATGTGTATATATGTAGTCATATAAACATGTAGAAGTTCATATACATTCATCGCTTATTTAGTTAGACTAAGTTAACGCGGACTAGCCGGTTACCTAAGTAGCGTTCGGGCTGATCGATAATGCGACACAGTTCCAACACCACCGTTGCTTCAGAACGCACACGCGGATCAGCTGATTTTGTGCCACAACCACCTTTACGCGCGCACCGCGCACGCCGGGAACCCGTCCGGCGTTGCGGTAATCCGCCAGTGTTGGTCTGCAAAGTCATTATTGAGGCGACAGTCTTACGTTCATAAGTTCTATCGACATGGGGAGGGGGGGGGTAGGGCCGTTTTTTTTCTTTTATTGAAAGTGTGTTCGAAGTATCATAAAAATGAACAAAACAAGAATGATAAATGATCAGCATTGATCAACTTAGCTTCTTTTGATGTTTCATCACAAAAATTAAAATAATACATTGTATGTTTTTCTGTTTAGGCACTACATTCTATTGCTTCAACTAAAGGAGCTTTTGTGTGGTTGCGTAGAAATGATATTTCCACGTTATTTACTCAAGCTGGATTTCTTGTGTATTGTCATTATCACACTTTTATAGATCACTTCACGTGATTATAAGTGGTCGCTGTCGGACGGCTCCATTGGCACGTTTCGCTTCACCATTGACACTAGATTTACCGGACCAGTCATTTCGACTGGACGACCCTATATAAGAAGTTACGTACGCTGATATGCGTTTGATATTTTTTTTTTATCGCCTCTGCAGACATCGTTCTGTATATTTTATTGCGAAACGGGAAAAATGTTAATGCAATAATGCACAAAACCAATACAGATACGAAAAGAAAGTCTTAAAAATGTGTCGGTAGATCTAATGTTAATTTACGAAATAAACTGGAAAGCATTTATGTTTGTGGTTCGATGGTATAATTTCACAGTGTCGTATTAGTTCCAATACCGAACGCGAACCTATTAATCGCATAGTAGTGCAGGCATCATCACAAAACTATAGTTTCATAGCTTTTGTAAATTTTAACCTATTTATGCATGATGTAGTGTAGATATTTTTCTATATCGCCAACTGTAGATTGTGGTCCATTTAACATTTATAATCAGCACGCGATAAATTCAATGGTTAAATGAAGAGATCGCTTATAAATTTCAACTCTTTCCCGGATACCTGTTAATGGCGCGACATCTCTTAATCTAGTATATCGATTAAGACTTTATAAGAGGTATGCAGCTCGAGAATCACACAGACGGAACGTCGTACGAACCCCGCCCCCATAACACCCAATTTTGTGTGTGTGTGTGTGTTTGCGTGTGCATGCGTGTGTGAAAATGGACGATTCTAATCGTACACGAATGATAATTACCGTAACTAATGGCGCCATTGCTCAATTAATAACCGTAAAAATCGGCGATTTAGCTCATTCACAGACAACGTTTATTATACACGAGGTATTTTGATCAGCGACGTATGTACGATTGGTCCCTCCTCGACTGCGTCTCATTCGATTAAATTATTAATGTGAAACATAGTTATAATTTTCCGATCGATTCAACTCGGTGGCTATCGAGCATGCACCAGCTTACCGCGCGTGATCTGCCAACCACCCGAGGGTCGCCGCGGTCACCATTTGTCACCGCATGTACTCATCGCCCGCTCACCTGACCCCGCGCCGGCCTAGCTCGCCGAGGCTCGCGCGCCCGCGTTACGCGCCACAGGCCTGGGCCCGCGCCCGACGCCGACGGTCACGCGGCTCGCCATACGGACAGGTTAAGACGGCTTCTCTAGCCAGTGTAGTTTGTGGGCGAGAACGCGGACCGACGGATGCGTCAGCCAGTTTCGGTGAAGCCGTAATAGTCGACAGAAAGACTAACAGCGCAAACATCGCCGGAACCAGCAACCTTATCCATAAAAAAAATAAAAAAACTATAACTTAGTCGTAACGCTTGAACCGATAATGTGTCGCGGCATCGTTATGCCATCGAACCAGTTCTGAACGATTTGACACGCGAATTGAATGTTTTGTTATAATCCCATAACAATTGTATTTACCGTGACAATATTCCGTTCAATATTAATTTGTATATAAAACTATCGTTACAGTGTTTACAGTCTCCGTTGCTGCTTTAGATAGCTCACGGAACACCAGATTCGTGAGCCAGTCCCGGTGAAGCTGTAACAGTCGTCAAAAAGACTAACGGCGCAAACATCACCGGAACCAGCAGCGGCGGCAGCAGGCTGCTTCCTATTACTGTAACTCATCCATGTTTTACTCATATTTTAATTGTCTAACGTTTATCACTCACGCGTTAAAGCTATTTTAACATATAATGGGTATTATGTAACCAAACGCAACATAGATATTATGTGATTATAAAATCGTACATATCTACATGCTTACACGCCGACTTGAACATATATCCGTTGACTATTTTAATTGTAAATTCGATATGAATGTATTGAGGATTCTCGATTCGTGTCTAGTCAAATCATTACAACGTTTACGGCCAAGAGATATTTCCGACGCGCGCCGGTTTTAACTCCCCACTACGTTAATGACCCGCATCGAGAGATGTGGCATTGTTATTTTTAATTTCGTACGCCGCTCAATTTGAATGCGAGCGCAAATATTTCATTTTAACGGTAAATAGAAAAATAAACTTTGCTTTCCATCAATATTCTAAGGTCTACTACGGATGCATGCTTAAACTAGGTTAGGTTGCCTAGTTGGGAATGTAGCGGCGGTTACCACTGTACGGCGTAATATACCCACGTGGACCTGTATGTGCATGTTTTTTTTTTTTTTAACTTTAACCCGTTTTAAATAACATTGTATTGAATAGTATATAATAATTTACACTCTTTATGATTTGATTTGAAAGATATCGACTCTCGACAACAATTATTTGAAACGGTTGATATAAAGTTACGATTAATAGGTTATATCGAACACATGTGTATCGTGAAACGTGTGTACTGTATATTGACTATATTTTTAGTAATGACTGCAATAGGTATAGTAAATAAAATTGCCAATTATAAATAATTGTCCGTCCATCTATCTGTGTACCTTGTTGCTGCATCGTACGGATGCCTTACGATGGAAATTCAAGTGATTTAGTGATAATATACGATCATTATTAATTTAAATGATTCTTATAGCGGATATACGTTTTATTAGTTCGTTTTCGTGATAAAATATCGTCTATTAATACACGTCTAATTAGTCGAAACTAGTTCATAAATAAAATGGGAAGGCACGATAAAAGAGAACACTATCTTTTTGGTCGGAATGTTTGATGTGGACGTTCTTGGGGGATTATCAGCTACGTGTAAATATATATAATGTCCATAAACATTTCGAAGTTGGTAATATGAAAATTTTTATCAAGAAAAAAGACAAACAAGAACCCTACCCGTGCATTGGAAAATTGTGTACATTGATTTTGCACCTGTCCATGGTCCCTGTTCGGTGTTCTGTGTCGAATTTTGTAAAAAAAAAAAAAAAACCTAATTGCTGGTCCCGTTTCTGTCGGCAGCGCCGCTCCGCTGACTGCTGACTGCATGTCATAATGTTATTGGCGGTGCGCATCAGAGGGGGATGTGTGAGCGGACACGTTGTGGCAGGTGAAACTGCGCGCGTGTGAGTTGGACGCACACGCGCGCGCGTGTAATTATTTAAGCGCGTCATGTCCGCGCCGCCGGTCGTCCACTCCGGATGGGGGCGACACATGGCCATTCCTACCTGTACCATGCACTCGCACATCGGCACAGGCTTTCGTGAGTGAGCGGGACGGACTACGTCTGTCTTAGATGCGAGCGAAACGCGACTCTATGCTGTTGGAGTTAAAAATCGTTTTTTTTTTTACATACTGTGTCACCGTCTACGGATGTATAGTAAAACTTTGTAACCCTAACCCAGTTAGGGACATTATTTTGTTTTTAGTTGAAATTGTGTTGTCGTTAAATATTGCCTCCCAAACCTACGCATCTGTTATAATTGTTTGTTTTTAATGAACATTGTAATAAATGTTGTCTCATTTCTGATGTTAACATTTCAGATCTTACTACTAATATGTCATAATGCTTTCAGATCTTAATAAATTTGGCACGGAAGTAGCTGTCTGTATTTTTCGTTGAGGTAATTGTGTGTTTTAAAATTGCAATTGTAATAACTATAAATATTTATAATATATCAAGTATCAAGAGTGGTCGCGCATTTAAATCCCTCCACCAGCATCGAACTGATCAGTTTCATTATAGCGAACCCTAAACATCTGTGGGGCGTCTGAGCGGAATGAAACGCTGTATAAATCATTACGTAAGTTTGAGTGAGAGAGAACTATCTATCTCGGTGTATTTATACATACGAATAGACGAGCTCGTTAACAATAGTATCGTATACATAGAATCCCTACTCTAGCGCAGCGGCAAAACCTCTTGCATTTTATCGGAGATCCATGGTACGATTCAGGGACTACATAAAAAAAAAATAGCTACTAGCCCCATATTGTCAACCCACCATCGTAAGTGCATTGCTGTGTTCCAGTACTACACCTAACATCGAGTGTTCTGATGAAGATCCATCGTCTACGTGCACATCTCACCTAACATCAAGTGAAAATACATCCATGCCAACTCGTTTCAGATATGAAAAATATGGACTGTGATATTAACATTGTTTAATAGTGCTTTTCTATTCCTATGTCTAATTAGAATGAATCATATTAATAAATTTATTAAAATAAAAATCAATATGACTGTGTAAGTTATGTGAAACAAGACATTATGGATCATGTTTGGTACAAATTTATTATGCTTTGAGAAGACATGCATCAAAAATAATACAATGTTACATTAAAAAAAGGCAATGAAAAAGAAATATTATATAAAAAGTTAAGCCATAAAAAAATATATGTGAAAAAACAAATCTGAAAAATTTCTACTTTATGCAAAAACTGGACCGAAATTAAAAAGTGCAATCTGTTTTTTCTATTTCCCCCTGCCCTTAGTGTTAATATATTCAAATATTTGGAGACGGTTTTTCAGATATACTATTAGACGATTCAAGAAGGTGGCATAGGAGCGTTGTAAAATAATCGATTTCGATTAGCAATTAGTGGATGTAAACTCGATCGAAGCGCGAGTAATGGACTGACAAAACTGTTAATGAGGACGTCAAAGCGAGAAATAACTACTTGTCAAAACAAATTGTCTATGGGCCCGACATAAGTCTGTACTCTAGGTATTTCTCGTCCGCCAATTTTGTTATTGAAAACCTCTGTTATCCCCCAGGCTCACGGTCGGACCCTAGTGCTGTTATAGTCTGTTAATTTTTTTTTGTGAAAGAAAAAACTCATCCGTAGCAATCCCCCGCTCAGAACAATCACTAGGGGAGCAAAACCCTTTGATATTGAATGTGAAACCATTTCGTTTTTAATACAAATGAAGCATGAACTGCGTTTAAATTGAAGACGGTATATTCGATAATTTTCTTTTTAATCTGTTAATAAATGTTCGCAAGTTAAAATAGATTCGGGAAATTGTCCATCAAATTGTTATAACTTTGATCCGTTGCCTATTCTTTGTATGACTATGCCATTGTTTTCTTTATGATTAAAAAAATAAATGTCTGTTTGTTATAATAGATTAACAGGCTTTTTATCGATTCAAATAACCGTTTACATGATACTAAAGAAAATAATAGTTCTCTATCGTTGTGTATGCTACTTGAGATCCCCCGAAACGTTTGCTACAATTTTAAGGGTTTTTTAATCGGCAAATAATATGTTATATAAGGATTAACAGGAGCACATATTTATAAAAGAATAATAATTTATATTGATTGAATAAATAATTTTAGTGAATCATGGTTCAAGCAAATAGCGATTCGGTATTGCTATTGCATGTTAAAAATAATTCCGACTATTTACCGTTCGACTGTTTTAAAAAAACTTTGTCCACGTAAGAACTACTTTTTTGTTGTTGGTTAATTTTCATAACTATTAGACATGCACAAATACGTCGTTTTAAAAATAAAAGTCGATAAAGTGTTAATATTATATTGTTTGACGTATACGATATCAAAATATATTGAAGATGACAAGGTTCTTTTTTTTCTTACGTTAGCACTAGGATGTGCACTGTGTAAAAGTTATGAGCACACATTAAACTAACTTCACCAACTTTGAAACACGTCACAAGGTTTTAACTATACGAAATCTAACACTGAACTCGAATACAAACAGCCGTGGTACGTGGTATACGAGAGAGGAGTAGAGAGAGAACAAACGACCGAACACTATGACGTTAAAATTTACACAAACACTTAGCGAAGTAGCGCGATGTATGAACGGATGTTTTTTCGACAAAACCTCTCCTGCTATCTTGTAACGCACGACCGGCTCAAGATCTATTGGTCCGTTTTTTTTTTAAACAGTATGTGTATGTAGAAAATAAGGTGGCGTTTGGACGGGCTGGATCCGGTTCGACGATACAGTACATCGACACTAAACTCTGCGAAGAAAATTGCCCCCCTAACGGCTTCAAGTTCCAACCAACTTTCGCTTTCGTCAGCTTTGATCGAAAGAATTGCGTCTGTTTGGTTACTAAGCGGCTGTAATACACGTTTCAACATAGACAGGGCGGCATTTTTATTTCGATGAGGTGTATTTTCTTTATATTAGCAAAATAACCACTGCAGCCTAGAGTGAGTTATTCGCTTAATTTTATTATTCACGATTTTTTAGCACAATCGAAAATCTTACGGGTTCTTTACAGACTGATTTACGAATGTTCTGCTTTGAAAGAGAAATAAGAATTAGTAAAACTACTATCTGGTCGTTGATATGATGAATGTGGCACCGACCCCGGGTATAGCCGAAAAGTCGTGCGATGATGCCAAACTTCACACCCCTGGACTATTGTCACAAGTGCGACGTTGCCGCACCGCGAAGCGAGCAACAAATATTTGAGTGGCAAGAGTGGCTAGATCCGAGATTTTAGTTTACTTCGGCAGCGTCCCTTTTTTTACCTGCCTCCGACAATAGGTTAAGACAGAATAGTTTCGGGGTGCCGTATCTAATGTTTTTTTTTTTATTGAAGATTCACAAAAAATTATGGATGATTTCTGTATTCGGTTAGCTTAATGTTTTCGATTGGGATTTGATATTGTTCGAAGTCGTTTTGTTTTTGTTTATATTATGTGAAAACCATAAAAAAAGTACATTGTTATGATAAGTAATATTGCAATACTACAATTCTGATCTACCATTTTTGGAATTTTTGTCTATAACATTATAATGGTTTGCTGCTGTTTAGTGATGCGGAACTTTCTGATTATTTAAAAATTCCAAAGGCTAACAAGTATCCTCTGTACATTTGTACGCTGACTCTACATTGTTATCAAAGAAGGTATTATGTAATTAAAAATTCAAAATCTAGTAGAGGCAAATTAAATCTTTTGATGTCTAGCTCTACACTAAGAATAACTTTTACATTATTTTAACCAACCTTCCCTACGAAGGACAATAAACAATAATAATTCATGTGTATCAGGAATTTTATGCAATTTAATAGGGATTAGTTTTCTCACGATGAACATCTTTAACTGAATTAATGTAATGAGGTTAATACACGCTCGATTCATTTTCCATCGAGATACTTTTATATGAAATTTAAGTATATTTTCCTCTAACGTCTGTTCTCAAATCACCATTTATTATTAGACTGACATTTGATTAACGTAGGTCACATGACGATGTGGTATAAAGTAGAACATGTATACTATCATGACAATGTTATGACCGTTGCTTACATATTACATGTGTGTTAACGCTCAATTGGAAAAGAGGAGTGTGTTCTCTACGGGACTGTTAAACGGGGCAAAGACCGTGTCAGCCATAAGCGAAGAGCACCCATCCGTTTCTGACCTTACCGTTGGCGGATGTTGAAGAAAAAATTATTTGGTCCATTGCCATTGGAGAGTGCCAACATTAACATGTTATATCGTCTATATCAATACATGTATCATATTAAAGCGAAGGAGGTTTTGTAACACAAACGAAATTAGTTCTACGGAGTAATATTTATAAATGAATCTATTTTATTATCTGTTGAGAGAACGTATGTTAATTTTTATCAGCGATGGACTAAGAAGAATTCAATTTTACGTGATGCTACAGTGACAAAGTCCGTAGACGGTAAAGTGTGCTCAGTAAATTCTAGCTCTCACGCGCACGGCAATGCTGTTTACACTATAGACTGACTGAGGATGGTAGCTGGCCAGGCGGTTTTGATAACTACCAACACCATCCAGTCCACTTCTAATGTTGCCCTGGATCCCGAACCTGGAACGAAGCCGAAACCTGCTTGTGGCAAGGTAAGGGATACATCACTGCGCCACGAAGTTTAAATCTAGTACTGCTTGCAAAACACTGAATATCTACGTATCAATCACTTGCTTTTTCTACTTTTTCACATGCGTTGGACATAAGTAGGCTTGCTACACAAATAGTTTCTAGTTTCCTAGCTACAGAACTCTTTAGATCATATTTATCAGTAAACAAAGTTTTCTGTATGCATAAAATGCTACGCGAAATCTTCTTGAAAGCACTTTCTAATTTATGCATAGTTTTACGGCAATTTTATTGTTTTATCTGTCGTAATTAACCTAACTTTATATTGTATGAGTGCTTTCGTGTGCAGGAAAACTAAAATAAAATAGAATTAAAATAGTCTGGCGTTATGTAAAACAATTTGTACAAATATATATATATATATATAT
>DWQX01005603.1:0-12694 GCA_018245475.1 Pharmacophagus antenor
AAATAATGTTAAATGAGACAATTTTCAAATATACATACATATTAAAAAATAACTTTGCAAAAAAAAAATATGGCTTAGTCACAGCTTCCCGTAACTTTGCCGGTAATCCGTTCCATAGCCTAACAGATGAAAAAGAATCGTTCATCATAATTACATTAACCTAACTTCTTAGTTAAAAAAAAATCACTATATTATATAAAGTGCTTCGGGTCTATATCGCGTAAGTATTTACTAGGTGCGATACCTTGATATTAGGTATTGTACCTAGTGGATACGCGATGTAGACCCTGAAAAGCTTAAATTATAAACCATAGCCAAAGTCAAACAATTTTTTAATCGTCATTTTTCAGTTACTGTCAGTTCGCAACGCGCCCTTCTCTGAGAACTTTGACCGCTTAAAAAGATCAATTCATTTCCGTACGTACTACGTAACGATCTAGGCTGTGAAGTATGGTTTTTCGTATAAAATTCGTTTTACAAAATATTTTAAATTTGTTAAACGTTGTGTTAACTGGCGTGGAAAATATGATTTATTTATTTCATCGGACGCAATCATGAGTTTGATTTTGTATGAATTGTTTTACAAAGTTTAAATGAAAATAAATAACAATATATTAAATTAAATTTTGATTCATTGTTTTTAAAATTCAAATACATAATAATTTTAAGGAAAAACTTGAAATCGAAACTACTAAGGGCTCATATCTAGCTAGCAGTTTTCTTTATTTTTAGCTTGATAAAGCTGGCCCGGCGTCACAGTGGAGACTCCTCAAGACTGTTGACCTAGTGAGAATGGTAACCGTGGAGCGAAATTTAGCTCACCCACACACTACGACGGGGTTTAAAAGGGTTTTTTCTGTATTAATAAAAAAAAGTAAAGCCACGCATTTCATTCCCAAAATAACGTTTTTTTTTTATTTATCGCTACACTCTTGTACTATAAACGATAAACTAATTTTCATAGATTTAATTATATAAAATTAAAGTTAAAAAATTGTTTTTGATTTCTCATTTAGATTTTCAATTTTTTTTTTTGTGAATTAATTAGTGTTTTTTTATTTGTAAACAAATTATCACTACGTTTAACGGTAGAATATGCCTAGATATAAGAAAAAAATAACATCTCGCTATCCTCAAATTTCTTGTTAAAATATTTCAATATAACTTACACTGCCATAAGATCTTCGGGGATAAGCCAGTATGTATAAATTAATTTTATTACATTCACATGATCACATTTTGATTTTATTGTAAACACGTGTTTGAATTGTCACAAACCATAACGAGCATTCTGATGACTCAACCAAAAACCAGTCCTTCCATTCATGATATTTTTCTATTTTTTTTAACAAAATTGTTTTTACTTATTTCTATTTCAATACCAAATGCTTACTTTCTCAAACGATCTTACTGTTAAGAACCCTATGCCAAATCTAAATATTGACATGACCATCTTACCTACCTGTCATCACATTCATTCCACCAGACCTCTAACAAATACTTCGTTTTTAATAGACGTACTGTTTTAAAATACCTTTATTTTCCTTTTTTTAATTACATATGTGAAAGTGTTTTCATTCTTGAAAGTCAAAAAAAAAAATAATTTAAAACACACACAACAAAGTGTACCATATGAAAACCATAATATTCTGGGCCGAGCACGCTTTACCCATCTACGGCCTCACTGTCACTTAACATCAGATTAAATTTTAGGTCGACCGGTTATCCCATTGTCTGTATAAAATTAGTTTCAATCTATATGACTTACCCGAGACTTAGTGTTATTCGAAATTATAAAAAAACATTTCGAGTATAAACACTTAAATGGTTCACTTAATAATATTTTCTGTCTGCAAACACACCGAGTCAAGTTCGGTGTAAGGACACGGGACTGTGACCCGTCTGCTTGCCTTCTAACTGAGAGCATCCCATCCCATTGCACACATTTCATGACATAAAATATTCAAATTTATCTACCACGCTGTGAAAGCTTACTTAAAGAGCAAATTTCGTAGAGAATTTGATAATTTTACAAATTGATCTTATTATGATAACAATGCTATATTATATATTCGCATGAAAAATTAAAAAAAATATATGAAACTTATTTCTATAAATAAAATAAAGACCATTCTAAAGTTAAAATGATCAAAGCAAGTTGCCATCCTATTTTTTGGCTCACCAAAAAATATGGAGCGGAAAACACAGTTACATTATCTCGCTTCGTAACTTCTTAAAATCGTCGAGATCTAGATGAATGTGAATATAAAGCATATAAATCCATAAAGCACAACGCCTACCCATATGTTGACACTATCCAATTATTATGATAAGCTATAAGTAATACACACTCCTCACACCATCATTCAAACCCGAGTAATATTAACTTTTCAACTTAATGACGGGTGTTGGAAATCCTTTCCTAACTTAATTTTAAAGTCTGTCAGGTGTCCACTTTAAGTTGCCTCAAATAACTAAAATGATAATCTCAGATATAATATATCTTTTTGTCGCATGAGTAATGAAATGATACCAATATGAATGGTAATGGGGAATCATAGTTTTTATATTTAATCCTTTATTGTTATTTAACAATCAATTTTTATATACGCGTATACCCCCCATAAACACAAAAAATTTAAAAAAAGTACATTTTTTATTTTTTCGGACCTATCTAGTTCCTATTCTCAATGTGAATCTGCTGATAATTTGCTGTTCCGGCGGACATACGCGTGAGAGCACTTTTCACCGTCTACGGCTCAATCGTCACTTAACATTATGTGAATTTGAGGTCAAATGTTAGACCGTTTCGTAAAGATAAATTAAAGCGGCCGTTAGAGCACTGCAGCCCAAGTCGGCCCTCGCGGATCTTACCGTCGCCGATCGGATCGGTTACGCCTTTACGCTCACTATAAATAAAAATGTTATTTGTGAATTATACCTACAAAAAACTTATGTAGCCTTGGTACGAGTTGCGTAAATGGTTTTTTATTTTAACTATATATACCATAAATAATTATTTTTTTCTATAACACGGAGGCCATTGTTAATGTCGGCCTTTATTGTTTTAATTACTTAAAAAATAGTATCTATGATAAACCTACTCTTTGTACCAAAAATATATTTTATTGACATTTAATTAGATGTCTTAATTATTGTAGCTAATTAATTTAGTGGGTTAATTTTATTTATTAAATTCAATTACTAAACTTAATTGGCGTACTTACTGCGTATCGTTTTTTACTGGCGCAGTAAATTTACGCTTACCTACACTGACGCCACGGATTCGATTCCGTGGCACAAGAGTAGCGAAGTTTGGATGGTGGTAAGGTAGTTTCAAGCCTGGTTAGCTACCACCCGCCAATGTCAATCTGCCCCCATAATAGCATTGCTGTGTTTCGACATTCATATAAGTGACAGCTGGAGTATGGTGGACGTGCAAGCTTCACCATCTACGCCCTCATTGTCACTTAACATCGGGTGAGATCCAGGTCAATGTTTTATCCATCGCAAAGAAATTGTTCGATATGTATTAAACATATTGTAATTTTATTTAGGTCGGTTTATTGTATGTTTAAGGTTAATTATGTTTAGGCAACATAAGTTATAATACGAAATTCGTAATATAAAAGTTGCCTCTGTCCCCAACTTGCTGGAACTAATATCGCGGGGGTGACGCCCGGTCATTGCAGAGGATCAAGGTCGGCTCTGTATTATATCAAAACATGTGTCGTACACACATTAAATGAAAACGTGTAAAATTATTACCTACGAACGTTGAGGATAAAGTTTAACTTGTAAATCTGTCTACTTGTGTATGTCTCTCAACTATTTCTTTTCTTCTTTGAAAAGGTATTCGTTTGTGTATGAGTTCCACATAAAACAAAAAATACCAATGGAATTATTTTAAGAAAAACTTTATAATATACTAATATAACCAAAGAACAGAAAATATAAATTGAAAATGCACTCGATAGAATATTTCTTGTTTTAAAAATAAGAACATAATTCAAATGTTTACATCCAAGTATTGTTTGTGATTATCGTTAAATCGATGTATCGAACACTCAAATATTTTCTAATTAACATAATACAATTTTGACGAGATGTATGAACCCTGTGCGCCGGTCGCCCACCGACCGGTGATCTCCGAAATAGAATCGTTTTCGGTACGTTGACGCTCCTGACTTTTGATGCATCCCTGGTGTGAGACGCTTCAACTTTAATGGACACCGAACGTTTTTGAACAAGATTTTTTTTTTTATGAAATTTAGCTCCAAATTTTTAATATTATCATCTATCTATCATCTCTTGACTAACAACAGAATATAAAATAAAACTAAACTTTTAAATTAAAAAAAAAACTTCTGGAAAACAGAAAAAAATTTAGGCATGTGTCAAAATATTTAAAGTATTCTTAAAAAATATGACATAAAAAATGATTGTTTATTTGCAAATAAATTTTCAAAATAATTTTATATGCTCATAGATTTGGAATTTATAGTCTACAAAGATAATTTATTATTCGTCTTTAAAATTTTTACATGCCACAAGTGTAATTTTAAGAAAACTGCGGGCAGCAAACAATACCAATATTTCAAGTTTCTAGTTTCTTTGTTAGTCTGACTCATCAACGTACATTTCGGGTTCAACGGTCAGATGCAGAGCTATACAAGTTCTGACTTTTACGAGGGTATCGGGTACACATAACAGCTCGATAAAGGTCAGATTGTAAACTGTCGGCGAAGCTATGAAACCCTTGTACCTACGAACTTGGCGCCACATGTCTGCAAGCGTGGCACGTACTGCGTGCTGCCTGTCTTTGCTTCATTAATTTTGAACGTTTGCTGCCTAACCCTCGCACCGGGAATACGTTTGTCGGTGTGACACCATCCATCACAATGTATAATGCATGTATGTGTAATAATATATATACGCGATGAGCCGCAGACGTTACATAACAGCCTTGCGAAGTTGGTGACCTCACGTCTCACGCGAACGTCTGTCTAGGCGGAAACGTGGATTTCAAACGTTCGGCAATGACTCCGCTTTATCAACATCTAACGCGTTTATGGAGGCCTGGTACCACCGGACAAATGGTTCGTCGTTTAAAAAACTTTGCAACATAGCGGGATAGGTAAACTTTAGCTACATTTTAATAGAGATTAGATTTGTATATTTTTGTGTCGCGTATAAGGTGCAGTTTATGTCATTTTTTATTCTAAGCGTATGTATATTTGAAACCACTTTGATATTTCGCCGTCGGCTAAACGGTTTTCAAGGAATCATATTAAAAACTAAATTCGAGTACTTCTCATTGTAAACTGAACATTAAGATTATATAGCTTCCTCTGGTTGTGTGTCGGTAGTGCGGTAAGGTCTATGTCAGTGCAGGCGAGATAGTCCGGGTTGATCAACCGATAACACGCGTGGTATTATTTATCGCGGTTATGTAAATCTAGCCCGGAACACAAAAACTACGCTAATATTGCACAACACTGCGACGCGATGGTTTTTTTTTACAAACCAAGCATAAATTTAACGTCCGTTACGAATGCGTCAACAGAAAAATACGTTACTCAATAAATAGTTATAAAAAATAAATTATAATGATGTTAGTCGGTAAATTTATAATGATAAATATTATTTTTATACTTCACGTTTATTAACTTATTTGTATAGTAGAAATTACATCCAAATAGGAAAAATTAAAAGTTTGACTTTTTAATAAAAGAAATTGTGTTCATAATAATGATTCAGTTAATATGCGGATGTGATTTATTTTTGTTACAACAAAAAAAAAACAAACGGAAAGTATATCTAATAATAATAAATGTTTATTTGGTAAAATAAAAGGTCAGGGACCTTTTATTTAACAGATTTATAATTAATTAAATTTATACTTGACACTCTTAGTCACAATTGTTTTATAGGTACTAGGCATTTATAAGCTATCAGGAGCATACTAACAGTCCGAGGGCCCGATGATTAGGAGCGCTTTACCGTGAGAGCTGGCGCCGGGCCAAGCGGGCCACGCCGCGCCGGTGCGTTCACCCACGGAACACCTCGTAAATATAATTATCATTACGCTCGCGATGCTCGAAATCATTCCGACGTGCGAACGCCGCCCCGTACGACGCGTTACGCCACACCGGACGTGCCTTATCGCCCGCTTACGTCGCGGTGAAATTCCTCCGAATTTATTAGGCTCTCATAAAATTTGCTTAATATGTTCGTTCGATATTCCGATACATCCACGCGAGTAACCTTGACTTTACGAACCTGCCCCATCTAATACATTATAAGTGGTTAATATTAAAAGATATTTTGCATACAATTAATTATAATTTTAAAATAACTGTCCCTAACCGTTGAAGGCTTTTAGTATAATTACAAAAATCAATGAAATTGATGTTTCTTTATACATTTAGAATATTATCCAGTTTGGTCGTAGAAAATAAATGGGAAAATCTATAAAAACGTCTTATCTGTATCCTAAAATTTTATCAGTTTTAACTTGCATTAACAGAAACAGGGACCGTGAATATTGTGTCAAAGTTTTTATACATTAATTCATGTGTACAGTCATTATAATATTCTCGAAAATCTTATCACAATTAATGTACTTATATGTTTTGAACGGACTAATACTAAAATTATGATGTTGCAATTGTATTGCACAGTGATTATAAAAACAAAACTCTTATGATAAAATTAGGACTGTTACGATTTTAACAAAGTTTAATATCTGATTATTATCACATGACGTCAAGAGTTCGGGATACGTTTAGTGGAGATGTTCGCACACACACACAGTCATCAACACTGACAGCAACAGGTAATTTTAGAAAAATATAAGAGCGCAAAGAAATTTTTCGACAAAAAACCTAAGCGCGCAAACGCATCTCTGAAAAGTGTACACATAGGTTTTTTTTTATATGTCAAATCAATATTATTAAAATAAATTGTATTCTCTTTTTAATTTGGAAATTATTCGAGACAATGCAACGCTGTAATAGGTCTTTACGTCATAGAATTGCGTTTATGTCGCCTCCTTTGACAAATTTAAGTTACTGGCTATAAACCCCGCAGGGACATATATTCTTAACTTGCTTCATTTAATAAGAAAAACTCGACTTCACTACATCGTTTGTGTGATGTATATGAAATACATTTTTTTTAATTTACTGAGTAGTGGTAAGTTGTTAAAAAGCATTATAATTTACTAGGTACGACACCTGATATTCCTCTACGTTTAATACTAGGTATCGTACCATTCAAATACCTGCGCGATATAGACCCGAAAAAATTGTAAATTATAATGTATGTGTACAGATGGCGGAAGTTTAAAATTGTCAAAAAGCTTATCTGCTCAGAATACTAAGGAGTCTAAATGTTTGACTGCTGGAACACGCCAATGCTGTTACGTCGGACTGACATAAAGGATGGTTAACCAACCAATTGAATTAAAATAAAACCACGACCGTCCGAACCCCACTGCCGATGGTAATTTTATCTATCTCGAGACTTGTTACAACGTAAGCGGTAAAACATTACGCCACGAAGGTAGTTAGAATAAATTGTACTTTTGTTGTATACAAGAAAAAACTGTTACCTCGTATAAAACAAGAAAACTTGAGGATCAATCAGTCATCCACATTACCTAAATCACGGTTACCTTGATACATCATCGAATATCATTTTAGTTGGTTGGTACCAATTATCGTTGCGGCTGTGTTATAGACACCTTGGGAATGAGTCTATGCGCATAAACAGGCCTACCTAGTACGTCTACGTGCCCCGAATGGCGATGTTAGAATAACAACTTGTTTGGGCGGTCGCGACGAAAAACATTGATGTTTATCTGTTAGCAACAAAATGATTCGCTTCATATCATACCAACATGGCCGCAGCGCTATTAACCGCTAGTCTTGTTGACCACAATTTGCAGAAGGTGGACGGATCGTAGGAATTCTTTATTCGTGATGAATATATATTGATATTTCGGATGACCTTGCTCGCTGTTAGTATAATGTAAGTTTGACAGAAAAAAATACTGCTTTTTTTTTTCGTGATATTCTGTGAAGACACGTTCTCTCTCCATTTGACAATTCTTGCAAAATATTTTTTTCTCCAATTAATGAAAAAAGCTTCCCTATAATTGGAACATGCCAGATTTAAAAATTAATAAATTACCGTTATACCAGGAATACATATTTAGATAACAATATAAAAATAATAAATAATATAAAAAGTTTCTTTAAATCCACGTTAAACATGTATGGTATCCATTTAGATTTATAGAATTACGGTACATACGCGGACGTTTCGTGGAACTAACTTTGTTGTCGTCGGCTAATTATTTTTTCGTCGTAAAACGAAACGCATTGCATCTGTTAATCTGACGCACGCGTATTGTATTCCGTTTCGCGTTCGCAAGACGTTTTATGTAGACTTTTATGAACCATCAAAAGCGCATTCATTGCGTTATAAATTTATTTTAAAGTCTCTTCAAGCTGGTTTCGGGTTAACGAAATTTTCGAATTTCGTTCTCTCAGTAATACGAATGGAAGGAGTAAATCTTATGTTGCATACCTTCGTCGTCTTTGATTCGATTCGATTCGCATGCACGCCTCATCAATTGAAACTTGACTGCCGTTGCTCCTGTCAAAGTTGTCGACTCATTCACAGTCGGTGGGGACCGAACTATCAATGAATGTACCGGACCACGTGTTGTGTGACGTAATCTGATTTGCATTCGTTACTTAACTTTACCACATACACAACTCGTACGTAAACGCACACATATAAATATATGTTGTTAAAACTACTACTGGTAATATACACTATTGTTTTCGTAACCTGTAGGTTAATTTTAATAATAGAATTTAATCGATATAACAAGATTCTGTCGATTATTCTCGCTGTAAACATTATGTATATTCAAAAAATACTTTAGCAGGTTTATTTACATACATGTAGGTACGTGTCTCGATATTTTATATGTAGTCATATCGTCAAACAAAATTTTAGCCTATTTTAAATTAGTCGACGCCTCTATGCAAATAATTCGGATACGAACCGGATTTTTGTTCTTATCTAGCAAACGTCGCGACGTGAATAATATTGTGACCTCCTTGTCACTTATAACTTCCTGGTGTCCTCTGGTACATTGTCACTTGGTGCAGGGTACAAACATACGAATATGCCGCCAATTCTTTTCACCACTTCACAATACTTATTATTTTTAATTTTTAACAGATTTATTAATAGTTATTAAACTGCTAAGGGACATTTGGTGAAGAATTAGATTTATTTCATTGCGTATCAACGTAAAATTTTACTTTAATATGATATTTGGTCAATTTTTCCAATTTGTGAAATTTAAACAATATTTAGGATTCGCTTTAAAATTTTTCCAAAACGGCTCTTAAAATGATTTCTCAAACTGTTTTGTGAAAGTAGACTTTTGGGTTTCATTGAACACAAAATTTCTATTACTATCACCACCATTCACTAATTAAGAGGGGGGATGAAGGGTGGGAGAGGGGGGAGCTTGAAATAAATTTACACGATAGTTTTATTTCGCTTTGTAGCATCGGCAGAGTCTATTATATGTTGACATGTACTAGGGCATCGTAAACGCGCCGAACTAAGTCGTACCTATTAAGTTTTCGTGGAAACGTATTGGGGAACAGAAACTGTACCGCACCCTCGTAAAGGCGGCCCACTCTAACTCGGCGTGACGGCTCCGCGGAGTGGACCGAGAGCCGAATGCGGCGCGGTGGTTTTTGCTCGGCTGACCTTGCCCCGGAGCTGCCTACCTACAGCGGAGTTCACTCTAATATCGCATATATTAATGATAAATTATCGCCATCGGAATATATACGAACGGCATAGAAGTTACGTAGAAGAATCGATTTCTTTTATTAACGCTTTGGTTACATATTTATTTATTTTATACAATTAAAGTATAATAAATCCCGAATAAGGATGACCAGTACTATTGTAATCGTAAGTACACTCGCAACAGATGCGCATTACTTTGAAATAAACTAGATGACTAGTCTCAGTTGCTGCCATGACGTATCAGACCGTCATGTGCGTCTTTCCGCAGACGAATAACATGACGTACTGACCTCAAATTTAACCAAAGGATTGAAATGTTCACACTTATAACATTACCTTTACATTTTGTTTATATAATCGCCTAATCAAATGTGTAAAAATAAAAATAATTGTATAACTTATTACTCAAATTGTATTGATTGTATACAGTTGTATAATTTCGTACAAAGTATTTAATGAAGAATACATAGTGGCAGATTTGACCAAGGTGTCAAAATCTACACTTGATTCAAAATTTAACGATGCTATGAAAGTCTTAATAAGTTCGACATAACACTGGTTACTGCATTCTCTATTTACAACAAGCTGACACTTGACCTCAATTTTACATAATGTTAAGTGAAATAAGGCAGAGCTTGCGTTGCTCAAGTTGGTTTACTTGTGTACTCGGATGTTTTGTTATCTCTAAGGACTGAATTGAAAAAATTCTCGACCTCTTAGTTGAATTTCCTTGTTAATTTTACAGATACATCTATAAAAACTTAAAACTGATATTTCCATGATTGTTTATTATATCAATTTTTACTGAAACCTTTCTTTCGATTTTTTTTTCTCGGTAATGGGCTAACATTAAGTCTATATTTCACCTGATGTTAAGTGATAATTAGGCCGTAGATGTTGGAGCGTATTCGCCCAGAATACATCTGGCTCTCACATGTATGACCGCCGGAACAGACCAATGCTGTTATGGCCGCAGAGGAAATTGAAGGTTATAGCTAGGCAGGTGGGTTTGAAAAACTCTATCATCATCCAGACTCCATCACTCCTGTGGCCCTGAAATCTAAACTTAGAGCTCTGCGTTACATGGCAAGCGGATTAACAACTACGCCACGGATGCAGCCAAGTCAATGCAGCCAGCATTTCCTTTCGATGTATGACACGTGTAACTTACGTGTAAAAGCTTCTATTCAAAGCGAATGAGTGAAGTTAATCTAAATATAACAACATATATATAATATATAGATAATCTAAAGTATCTACAAATTAATTTCTAATAGTTTGTGATTCATACCACTTTGTCTTGGATTAGCCTCCGCCTTCTACTGAGAGAGAAACGCCGTTTGCAGACGTAGTATGTGTTATCATAAATGTATATCAAAATCATTTGTGGCGTTAAAAATAAACTAATACGAATTTTTATTATTTTCAGGTAAATCACGAGCGCCATCTAGTGGCAAAAGCTGAAATTGTTAAGTAACAACCGCACACACAAACGTACCGATGTCCGTCGACACACACTGTCCGATCTAATCATTACTTTATATCGGAACTTGCATTGTGGTCGAGGAAACCGTTTACCTGATGGTGAATGATATTCATAACGTAGAGGCTCCAGTTAGGACTCATACGAAAGAACACAACGTCAAATCCCATCCCCGCCACCTGGATGATTGGCGATCTTTCGCTGAGATGTCTATTTGCAATTAATTACCACGCACAAGCGCCCTGTGGGAATCACATGTCGCCAGAGGTATATCCGGATCTATACGACTTAGGGGCCTTCAAGAAAGAAGCGTACTTCTTTCTTAAGATTCGATAACGCTTCGCGACTCCCCCGAGTGTTGCAGCTGTTTATGGTCGACGTTGATCACTTTCCATTGAGTGAACCTGTAATGCTCAAGCATCCATTCATCCAAGGGCTATTAACCGGGCTTATCACTTGATGACACAGCTTATGGGTCCTTGTCAATTTGTATCGGAGTCAATCATTTTACCCCATTACCGTTATAAAAAGAAAAAGTAAGCTCGCTCTTTAAATTCACCTTATGTTTAGTTAAATACAGTTGCTACACAGTAAATGCGCCGCGTAAAGAATTGCGCATTGAAAAGATTCGTACCGAAATGACAAAAACATTACGTAACAATGAACTTTCTGAATATAAACAATACCATAGTTCTTTTTTGTTTCATGAACATAAAATACATTTATCACTCAATGAATATTTTTAAAGTAGTTGCCGCCGTCCTTAAATAAAATGATTTTGTTAGAATGAAAAAAAATCAAATTTTACGCATTGGTAGTGTTTAGTTATCATCTATTACAGAATTGTATTATTCGAAATTGTACTGGTTGAAACATTTTGGTATCATAAATCGCATTACCCACTACAGATGTCGCTACTTGTTCCCAAAGTAAACATATTTTATAATAATACTAATTTGATTATAGATTAAGTAATATTCTGATTAACAATTGTCAATGTATTTGATTATTCGTAGTGCCAAATGTCTTGATTCTGTAATTATACTAAACAAATTTTGTACATGGGCAGCTTAAAATTCAAACGTGGAAGATGGGTATAAACCGCCATGTGGCAAAAGATCTTCAATATTTTGTAATATTTCTTAACTCTTAAATAACGTAAATAATCAATGGAAAGTATCTTTTTACTAATTAAATTAAATAATAGAAATCCATTGAATATCATAGCTCCCCCCCCCACCCCCCCCCCCCCCCCCTTTTTGGGGCCTACCCAAAAAAACGTTTAAAAAAAAAAACACCCAAAAAAAAACCCCACCCCAAATAACCAACCCATTTAAAGGTGACAATTAAAAAATTAGAAAA
>DWQX01005604.1:0-12690 GCA_018245475.1 Pharmacophagus antenor
ATGTTATATTATTGAACAAAATTATTATTTGTTCAATATATATATCATTTTTATATGATAAGTCTATTTTAAAAAAACCTTATTAATCAATTTAAGCAGAGGTCAAAATATAAAGATTATTGGACAATAAGTTACGGTTTCCTAATTTAGATGTCATTAAAGTCGTTTATATCCGCACAGGTTTACAGATAAACGTCCAGGACGTATCTCTGTAATAATAATATTTATTATAAACGCAAGCGAAAAAACGTTGACGCAGCGAAAATCTATCGGAACTGACCTGACGCGTGGCGTCCAATCAGCCGCGCTAACCGCTCGGAGGCGGCTTTAAAATACGCTAAGGCAATATACCAACAACAACCGAGGTGCCATGTCACGAGCGGCCAGAGTGTGGCCTAACTAGGGTTGTCTGGAAGAAACTGCTTTCAGCAGTAAGACCGCCTTTTGCACTGTTAACGTATTCTTTTACTTCGCTTCATTTGTAACAGTTGCTTTCTTTTTAATTTGTTTCAAATGTATTTTATTTTGTTTTTGTTATGCAATAAAGACTATTCTATTCTATTTTTCTAAACACTACGTTTATAGGTCCAGTCATTTTGATGCGACTACATTAAAAAAAATAACATTGTCACAACGTTACACTTTTTGAAAGAAAAAATTAGATTTGAAGTTTTTATCAATGTATAAAACAAAAAAAGGAAACCATGAAAAGTTGTCCGTAAATTGTCTAATATTATGTACAATTTTTTTTTTTATCAACAATGGGATAATGCTTCAACACAATTTAAAGACTTTTTAAGTGATAATGAGGTCGTATTTTCAAAAATTAGTTTACTCAAAATAGTATGCCTCTAATGTGTCACTGTCGGGACACAGCAATGCTGCCGCGTCGGCAGATTTTAAATGTTTACGCTAGCGGCTCGCCAGTTCGACAAACCCTGCAACCATCCAAAATTACAACATATGTTTTTTTAATTATTAATAAAAAAATATTAACTTTCTACATTCCTCCAAATAATTTAGAAAAGTGCTATATTTCATACTTTACCATCAGCGTAATTTTCATAAAAAGGCGTAGAACGTTTTTCTGCGCTACAGAGGCGGTTGAAGAAATAGATGAAGAAGAACTATAGCAGATAGAAATTAATTCTTAGTTGAAAGTTACTAACTTGCGCCTCTCGTAAGCCGATTACCTCCATTCCAGTGAACCCGGGGGCGCGACATATACCAATGGATGGCTGCTATCAGCTTTGAACATTGTAAAGAAGCATTTTGTTATTTAATAAGCAATACTTATGTTTACACAAAGTAAATGTTGACAAAGCAAACTCCGATAACTTACGAGGAAATTGAATGTGTTCAAATATATATGCAATGTATTATATTTCTTTACATAATGCAACTCTTACATAACGTGTTTCGTCTGGTTCTTAGAAAGATATTTTTAACGGCAATGACCTTAAATGCAAAAGTTGTTGAAGGACAATGACGTCGTAAAAACTATTTATTTTCGAATTACAAAAAATATTCTTATTTAAGTTTCTAAGATCCTTTTATCTATTTCGGAATATTGTGAGCATTTAAGAGCTCACAATATTCCCCAACATTCGTGAGCCCGTTTCGATGAAGCTTCTTCGATGAAGTCGTCAAAAAGACTAACAGTGCAAACTTCACCGAACCAGCAACAGCAGGGTGAGCGTTGATTTATTTAAAATACATATCCAACATGAAGCTTAAATATATAAAATAAATGGTCACTGTCCTTTGAGAAAAGTAAATTAGTCTGTCCTAACAAAGTTTGTTTCAATTTGCCCTTCAGGGCGAACGATGTCTCCCCTTATTTGTTGAAGCTTTAATATACATTCAAAGTAATCATTATTTTTAGTTGAGAATTGCGTACTTTTTTTATTACGAAAACATGATATTCGACATTTAAATAATTACAAACAGATCGCTTACTGATCGACACGATCCATTGATATTAAATAGAAAGCTAATTTGTACTTTAGTGCAGTGGAAATTATTTATTATTATTATTAAACTGGATTATTATATAAAGATACATAAAAATATTTTGTTGATTATTAAAGTACAGGATTTACTTCTTATCCCACGATTACCGGAAACGAGTTACATCCATAATATTCGCGTGATGAATGTCATGGCTAGACCTATTATATATTTAAATCATTCTCTACATAAAAAAAAAAGTTTTTGGTTGTGATGTAAAATATGATTTTTGTTACAGCGCCATCTGTTGACAAAAAGCCTAACTATAAAACTAACCTGTACAATTTGTTATTAGTTATTACTATGTTGGGTATTTCTCTCCGAGACAGAATAAGAAACACAGATGGGTTAAAGAGGTGAGAGAGGGGAGACCCAGAACTGGTCATAGAAACCTGGGGAGGCAACCAATGAGATAGACTGCTTACCTGGTATAGATAGCTGGGAGAGACTGGATGCGGAAAGCACAAGACCAAAGTGAATGGAGTGCATTAGAAGAGGCCTACACTCAGCATTGAATGGCGGTGGGCTGAAAGAGAGAGAGAGAGGAAAAGTACAATTTGAGCAATAAGTATGAACAGTTGTATAATTTGTACAACAGGGGTTGGTTCGCCGTTGAAGTAAGCAGCGGAACTGGTTTTTCAATTAATTTACCTTCTCAATTTTTTCATCTGAAGCTTTAGAAGAAACATTAATAAAATGATAATCAAAGCATGATTTTGTATAAAATTGTGACACTGAATATAATTTAGCTATACGTTTGAGTTGTTTTATTAATATAAACTGCTATATAATATTAATTATCAACGTCTCATCGCAGATCAAGTCGCGACCTTTGAGTTTCCATAAATATCTGTCGGCCGGGGGCACCGTCCGTTGAAGCTTTACGTCAATTCAGCTGCCGCCTACCTGAAGCTCTAACTCGGGATACCCTTCGAAATTCCAATATAAATAGACCCCGCTCGTTAGTTAATTGTGAGATTATTATTTGATTGATTTCGTAAATATCTAGAAGAACTTTCATGAAATTAAAATATGGAACTGTTAAATATTTATTTTAAGTATTCATTGTCATAATTTTTTTATACCCAATTACTGATTATTCTTTTCAAGGAAATTTTCAACATTCATTCCTACTTCTCCATTTATTCCAGTACATTTAATTTTTCGTTTATAATAGATTTATTCTTTATCTGTCGAATTTAGACTGAGCACTGAGTCATGTCGATGTCCTATACTTGTTTTTAATGTATTTTATCCTATTATTTTACTTTTTATCTTTCTAACTATCTTTCCACTGGTTTCTATTTTATTACTTTTATTACTATTAATTGTTATATTAAATTTTACTTATTAGATATACAATTATGCCCGGCGCTCGTTGTACTATCCTTGTATATTTAGTTTATTATATTATTATTATTGTGCCACAGGTACTGTAATTCAGTGTTATCAAATTATTTTTATATTTTAACAAATAAAAAAATGTAAATAAATATAAAATTGGTTATGGCCTTCTCGGCAAATTTAATTTTAAACGGATAACCAAGTAGTTTGTTTTTATTCCCCGTACGTAGTTCTACTAATATGCATGGTGCCTACAAGAGTACGTACCCTGAAATGAAGCGCTGTATTAACATTCAAGATTACTCGGAACTTTTGAGGGCGCATTTAAATGAGATTTATTTCCGCTCTCTTTGTCACAACCCCTCGCACACCCCCCACCCCCGCCCGCGCAGAATTTCATTAAGCCGCAAATTAAAAGTTGAAATAGAGTTTCAGACTTTTAAGAACGTACTTTCGATTTTGTCAAGTAAAAATTACTTATTTTAACTCCTCTTGCCGCTAGATGGTGATAGGTGTCAGTGCAAAACTTTTAATAAAGAGCCCTCGCTATACTCACAATTTCGAAGTATAGAAATTCATTTTTTACTCTATCTTACTGACTTTATTCAACCGAATAAAAGACTGTTGGCTTGAATCCATTATGCATCTTTTGTTTAAACTACTAGATATGTCATATCATAAAACGATAACGTTTTGTTAGTATTTGGACATATTTTTTGATTAAATCGTAATTAATTTTCAAAGAACCATGTATAATTTTATAATCTCTATTATCTGTGAACGAATATAAGCAATAACATTTTCTAACTATTTATTAATATGCGATGTTATACTGTATCAAATAGTAATTGCTAACGTTCTTGATGAATAAAAGAAGTGACTATGGTTAGTCCGTATTTCAAGTTATTAGAGCCTTATAAAGAATTTCTAATTCATCCGTGTCAAGTTTATTTAAACACAAAATAATTAATTGTAAATAAATTTTTATTCATAAAAATATAACGATGCCGAAGTCGAAAATAGAAATTAATTTACATTCTATGAATTATCAAAAAAAAATACCCTCCCCAATGTAGCCTCTGGGAAATTAACCTTTTCACTCTATCTCCCCGTTGGTAATAAAGAATTAATCCCCTCGTGTAAATATACGAAAACGTTTGCCTCGGTTACGTTACTTCGCGGTTTAAATGTTGAGAGAATTTGACAATATTACATTGTATGGTTAAAGTAAGAATCATTTTTTTTATTCGTCCTTAGCTAACACTTATTTCACCCGATGTTAAGTGACAATGATGACGTAGACGGTGGAGCGTGTTCGCCCAGAATACTTCTGGTTCTCGCGTGTATCACTGCCGTAACACAGCAGCGCTGTTATGGCGGCAGATTGACGTCGGGGATGGTGTAAGCTAGTTTAGGAGGAATTTTGAAAACCCTACCACCATCCAGACTTCAATACTCCTGTGGCCCGGGAATCGAACCCGGTATCTCCGCGTTACAAGCCAAGCGGCGAAACCACCGCGCCGGGGAAGCAGTTAAAATCAATCTAAAAAATACTAGCATTTGTTTACAATTATGTTTGTTGTGTATTAACATTTCTGTATGCTATGTTAGCATAGGAAACAAGTAATCGAATAAAAGGGAGAATCACTAAAAATAGATTATTACTAAGAGAACTACTTGAAAATGTTTTTTTCCAATTGATTATTATTTTACATAATTATTTTTTTTATTCAATTAAAGATTTAATAATCTATATTAATAGCTTTCGTAACAAACAGTTATATTTATCGATTAATAATTAATACGTTTGCTTTCGTTAAAAAATATAACTTCCGCATATAAACATTTAAGATTAAAATGAATTCAACGAATTCAAAAACGGAATTAACTTAAATAATAGATCTTAACACTTATGATTCAAAGAGAAAATTTCTTTGACGACAGGATTTGTATCTACTGGTAAGAAATAAGCGGTTAGTTGTGGTTTAAAATCATGCGTCACATCAAAATAAGTTTGTCTTCAAACTTCGACCACTGTTAAGAAATATGAAAAAGTAACTCATCCCATGGGATTCGCAAAACGCTTCGAAGACGTCAAAATTAGTTTATCAAAATTTCTTTTGGAGTACTAATATCAACTCGGTAAAAAGAAATATAAAAAAAAACAACTTTTAATATTTATCAAAGACAAATTTGTATTCTTTTAAGCACTTTTTAGCTTTTGCCGTAACACAATGATCTCCAATTCCGTTCTAGGACTACATCAGTTCAGTCCGGAGTTCGGATGTTGGATGACTTCAGCAATCCCGCCAGGCTGGTCACCATCTCCCATATCAATACGCCGCGATAACATCACTGTGTGCCGGCTGGCAAACGTATGTGAGATAGTATTCTTGGCGAGCACGGTTCATCATAATTTAATTGTCCTTATAAAACATGTGTATACTTTATCTCCATCCCTTTCTCACGACCGTTTCTTGTTATCGGCAGACAGAGGCGGATGACTTCCGTGATATTAACGGGCTTACACCAATCATTACAAACGACGAAGCCCGTTAAGTGTAAAAAGCAATTAGCGGAACAAGCATACGTCCGGATCCAGTTAATTCTCTTACGAAATAGAATAAGTACAGTCGCAAGGTAATAACTTAGTCTTAACTGCTTACCTTAGTGCATTGTCATTGTCATCAGTACAGTCGTTTATAATAACGTTTGAGGGTCAGGTAATTTTTTTTTACACATAGGTCGAGCAAATTACTCCGCACCACCCGATGTTAAGTGGAAGTGGAGTCCAAATGCGAAGACGGGTGGTGCCACAAAAAGTTGTTGCATCAGTCACCCACAACCTGCCGACCCGCGCAAAATACCCAAGGTTAAATGAAACACATGAGCCGGGAGGGAGTTCCATTTTGGTATAGTGCGACAAAGGAAAGAATCCGAAACCGTTAGGTTGGAATATTGGATAACTTGCTTATGGGATGAAGTCAGCGTTATGAAACTGGTCTACTCAGTTAAATGCCTTAGTTTGTCGCATTCAGTGCTTCACGAAAGGTCGTCAAACTTCTACGGGTCGCAACGGTGTCCTACACGCCGTTTAAGTAAGTTCTAAATTGTTACTTTTTTTATAGGAAGAATAGGAAAACGAGCGAGCCGTTCACCTGATAGTAAGTGATCCCCGTCGCCCGTAGACAGCCGCAACACTCGGGGAGTCACAACTGCGTCGCCGACCTTTAACACTAGATTTACGGGAACCGTCATTTTGACGGAACGACCCTAGATACGTAATGTCGTATACTAAAACCCGTGTGATTTTTGTAATTTTTTTATACTGCCTCCAGCAACATTGTTTCATAACTTTCATTGTAAAACAGGCGTAAATAGAATACAGTATTGCATAAAATCACTTCAGGCCCGAGAAGAAAATTGTGAAAATGTGTAGACCCGTTTACTATCCTCGCTGTGCTAAGGTAAACGCGAGATGATTCATACAGTACCTATGTATGCCCCATTCAACAAAACCGGATACGACGTATACTGTTAATGTAACGAGATTCGAGACAGTTACATACTTTCTAAGAAATAATAATCACTATTGTAATGAGAAATGAGCATAATCATAATATTAACATAACAAAAGATCCAAATCAATTGATATAGACAAATAAAACGGCCCATTTCAGATATTTATAAACAAAATTTAGAAATCGTTTTATTCTAACAATGAGATCGCCTCGTGATATTAATTATTCTGTTTTCTTTTTTTTTTAAGATTGTTTTCATTGCTTCTGAAATATTTATAGCATGTTAACACATTATCGACCGTTATCCGATTTTTAGGCTTTTCGTCGTCGCCGCTGGCCCACATTTAGCCCGTTATTCCGATTTTAGTGGCTGATGCCTATTGAGAGACAAACGTACAGACGATTATGCAGTTCTTTATTTCTATACGTTCATTTTTAAATGAAAAAGAAAAAAAACTTGTACGGTAAAGAGTTTATCCAGAAAAACACAACAAGATGAGAATTTTTTCTTTTTGTCACCGTTCGATAATGTATTAAGTTAGTCTTTAAGGATGATATGTTCTTAGAAATGGTTTTATATTTTAATTTTCTATATATAACATCTTAAGTACGTATGTATTTAATAACCTTCTAGTTGCCAATTAAATAATTATTTCATAAAGTTTTTTTGTCACATTATATAATATTTAACAGTGTATTTATAACACAATTATTGCGACGTCGATCCAATACACCCAACGTGTGTACGTAAACCACACACACAATTCGTCTTATGAATGCGAATCGACGTCGAGCCAATAGACACCACACACATGCACGTCTAGTATCATGAACGCAAATCGACGTGGATCCAATACACTCACACGCGAGCATACAAACCACACACACATACACAACTCGTATCATGAACGCAAGTCGACGTCGATCCAATACACTCACACGCGTGATAACAAACCACACACACACACAACTCGTATCATGAACGCAAGTCGACGTCGAGCCAAAACACCCACACGCGTGTATACACACCACACACACATACACAAACCGTATATGAACGCAAATCGAGACGCGACGCGCGGCGCTGCGGCTTGGTATGCGCTGTATCAAATAACGCTCCGGCCGGACTCCACGCACGTCCGCGATGACTTAGCGTAATTCAACACGCGCCAACGGCTCTGCATCGACTTCTCTGTAATCTCCAACCAGCAAAAACAAAGCGATCCTTGCATTAAAATTAAAACGGAATTGAAATGTTTTGACTGCCTCCTTCGGTGAGCTGCTGGCGTTGTATCGCCGAGTTCCCGAATTCATTCGACCACAGACGTAGAGGAGTTAATGTCATAGTAATGAAGAGGTTCCTAATTCTAAACTGGTGAAACGAGCATTGTATTCGCCTACGCTTCTACACTTACGTCCTCTTTGTCACTTAACAACGTGTGAAATCGAGGTCTCATGCTAACCCGTTAGTGAAGAAAAATATATTAATCTTATCTATAGACTAATTGAATTTTTAATCGCAACTCCTTTTACGCGAGAACTGTGCTTGCTTCTTGGTACGTTGCCAAGAGGAAAACGGGTTATTGTCATTTCTATAAGATTTATTTCATTGGAATGTTACGTAAGTTATGTACTGGGGGGCACGGTCCACATTACGTGATCCTGAGCTCCTGCCGACACTTCAGAAATATTCGGTAAAAACAGAAATGTTATATTGAAACTGTTTGAATACGAACATATTTAAATTTTTAACTATTACATGTATTAAACATGCAACGAATCGGGTGATCCGCGAGCTATCTGCAATTATTGCCTATCTTTACTTTAACCATATCTTCATTTTTCGCTACCACCCAAAGGTTGGCTGGAAGAAATCTCCTATAGTGATAAGTCCATCTTTGCACAATTTTATCTCTTAGCCATTACATGTAGTTTTTTTTAATGTATATAAAAGTATTCATTAATTCGTTCATTATTTATCACTAGCTGCAAATTTGTTTGTATAAATAAAACAACACAAGAATAAACATATATACGAAAAAAAATCCTCCCTGTATACGATGGTAAATATTAACCAGATTATTTACTTAAAATATCATTAAAATCACAACTTCTAGTTGTTACTTTATTACGACATACAGACAAACACACTTATTTTTAAGTGATCGTTTTGGTCTCTGCATCCATTACAATATGGATCACTACAGAAGGGAAAATATGCAATATTCAGACACGACGTTCCTGAAGATTCATTACATTTTCATATAGTAATTAACTTTTTTAATTAAAAAAGCTTCCTAGCGAACATTAATCAGTGACGTACTTTGTTTACAATTCATAATTAAAATACGAATAAATATTATTGTATCATTTCTTTGTGTATTTTATTTATTTATTTAAAAACTCCTTACGTGTTATACTAAATAAAACTATTAAAAGCAGAAAACGTATCACACAGGCGAGCTTAACTCACTTGTAACAACATGTTTTCTTGTTGTGTACGTAATGTTATAAATATTTGTGAGATAAAATGAAACAATATGCCGTTTTATGTTAATAATTTATTTATTTAACAATACAACAACGGTCAAAGCCACATGTGAAATAGCAAGGACATGGGATCATACAATTATCCATAGAGCGTTGTACTCGTGCGCCGTCGACGGTGCTCCAGGTGCCGGGCCGGTCGTTGTGAGTTCCGCTCGAGACTTCCACTACGTCACATCACACGTTGTACTGACCTGACCACGTGACTGTGAGGTAATGGCCATCTCAACCATGAACATCTCCCACTACGTCTTTCTCTCTCTGTTTCACTCTTCTTGTACCTCCGTCGCCAGTTTTCTTAACGTTGTGGTCAATGTCTTAAGTTTACGTATTAACGCGTGCGAACGTACAGAAAATTATAATGAGAAAATAAGAAATGGCCGTTTGAAAAGCAGTCACTAATTCTATAAGCGAAACATTATATTAGATGTTATCTATAAAAGAAATTACTCTTCGAAAAAACAAAAACATTTTCTTTTACTTCTTTCAAACTAAATATGAATTAAATGGAATTTATTATTTAGTGGATAAAATGTTATTTAGAGGTTGCGAGAGTTCGTTAGCTTACTTTAAAAATTGTAAAAAAAAAACAAGCAAATGAATTTGTATAAAACTAATAAAATCAGTGTTCACGGCATGTGATGATTATAATTGAATCATCATTATGTAGATGGTGACACATTTGAAGAAAAAATATTAACAATTATGTTAAAACTTGGAGAACAAGTGTGCGGCCATTCCCTGATTCATAAAACACGTTTTAAATTACATTATAATCTTAAGGGTGCTAACACTGTAAGTTTATAAATTAATAATTTATTTATTAAAACTAAATATAAATATTTATCCATAAACAAAATCAATGAATGATTAACAAAACCGAAGTTTAAATCAATTTATTTTTATTTCTAATGGCCTCTATGTAAAAATAAAATAACTTACTTATTTCTTCCCCATGTGGTGGCGTGGTGACGGTCGCAATGTGATTGAAGAGTCCCACAAACCACCGCCAGCTTGCACCCAATAATGCTGAAAGCGCATTTTGCATCCGGCAGAGTTAAACAACCCATGCTCTTACTTTTAATATATAATTAAAGATTTTATTCTTATAACAAAATTTATTAATCAACTGAAATGGTCCATTCGATGTTCAATTGACTAAGGAGAAAAATGATGATGCTCTGCTTTTGTAAATTGGTATTACTATGGTTTTTAGATTAGCACCGGGCAGTTTTGGACGGCGGCGAGAAGAGCCTTAAGGTTATTCAGTCACCAAAAGCTAGTAAGTGTCGAATTGGATAGTCATCCCAGTTGCTATTCGGTCATCAAAAGCTAGTATCAAGTACCAAGCTGTATGGCTATCCAGTTCGACACTTACTAGCTTTCTTTAGCTTTGGTTCTCCGACAAACAGTGGTAAGTATCTCGGTATTTGACCGAATGCATTTCGGAGGTGTGCAAGCATTGTATAACAGAATAAAACAGACCCGTAACATCGGAAAATGCCACGTGTAGTGGCCAAATACGTTGAGATTATGTTTCAGTCGTCGTATTTGCGATTGAACAAAACGGAAAATTATAAATTGATGTTTTGTTTTATCGTGTTACGGAGTTCCGTAAAGTAACACTTAAACGAATAAATTATATTATATAATACCGCTATTGCCATTTTAACTCAGACTTATAAACAATACAGGCATTAATCCTTCCGTTATAGATGTTCTACAAAACGTTTTGCTTCATCTTGCATGATGCCAACAGCGAAGGATTGGAATAGTCTGCCAGCGTCAGTGCTTCCGTCCGGATACGACGTGCAGGTCTTTAAGAGAAGAGTATATAGGTTTCGCCTAAACTAGCGTGATTTACGTTCATAGATTACATCTTCACTTACTATCAGATGTTCCCAGAAATTGTTCAGTTTGATTCCGACCACTGTGTTCCACCATAGCAGTACACGACACAACACCAAATTCCAGCATCGCCATCTGGATGATTGGAAAAGTTTCCGCTGTGTGGTTCAAGCGAAACTTTTTACCGCGCACAACTTGTGCATGTGCATGTGGAATGATTTGTCGGTAGCTGTATTTCCAGACAAATACAACTTAGGGACCTTTAAAGAAAACGTCTACACCCATCAATCAGCCGCAACCCTCTGGGAGTCCACATCACTCGCGACTCCCTGAGGGTTGCGGCTGTGTATGCGCGCTGTGATCACTCTTCATCAAGTGAACCGCTCACTCGTTTGCCTACTCTATCTATAAAGAAAAAAATAAAATTTAATGTTATTTGTAATCAAAGAATGTAGTCTTTTATTACAAACTACATGAAATTTTATTTTTTATTAGTGGTACGTCCGTCTCGAAAGATGTTACTTAGATCGTATACCAGTGTGCTTACTAACTCTGTACCATTCCAAAGTCATTCTGCATGAATGGATTGCAAGGGCATTGTTGAGCAGTGTAGCGGGTCCAAATCCTAAGCAGTACTGAATTGGTATAGACAGGAGTTATTTTTTTTATTTAATTTTCCTAAGACACACTGCTTGTGAAAGAAGTGCGTGTTTATGTGGTGCAGGACATGCCACTAAGTTCCACATAACGTACAGCTCGTCACAAATCATTAAATATTATACAACAAAAACCAATTTTATTTGAAATATAGTAACAAATTTGCTAGAAATTATAATGATAATGAAGCAACAGATAATTGATAGACCATTTAACAACGATTGTATAATTACGCGACATGGGTCTACCATACAACCATGACTGAACTGAAAACTTCAATCCGCATAAATAAAAATTTTAATTTTCAATTTAATAAATAAATATAATTTAATAACAACCAATATTTTTCCTTTTTTTTCTTCAACTGTGTTTGAATTGTCAGATAACATCATGTTATTTTGGGGTCAAATGTTAGTCTGTTTCTGAAGATAAAACATGAAATGACATTCTAGCATTCCCGTGTTTCAGCGGCCAAATGTATGGCCGCTGAAACACGGGAATGCTATTATGGCGGTATCTTAACATTGGGAGAGGTAGCTAACTTGACTACACATGACGTCAGGGAATCGAACCTGAGACTGTTTTAAAAAGGCAAGCGGTACGACCACTGCACCACGAAGACAGTCACTTTATTGCAAAACGAATATCTATTAAAGAATTAATCGGTATTATCAGTACATTTATACATGCTGTTTGGGTAATAAAATTGACTTGTTATCTAGTAAAATCCATTGCTTCTGTCCCAGTTATACCTTAAAAACAT